>CAXKVY010000474.1:0-47776 GCA_964058915.1 Tetropium fuscum | reverse complement strand
TTTTGATTTTTGCCTTTGTTAAATAACTACTGGTATAAATATTAAATTAGATAAATAATAAATTATTTAAGGAGTATAAACATACACATAATATATATCTTGGTAGACAGTTAAATTTAAATACCAACCTACTGTTGTTTTCAAATGGAAATTGATTTTGCGTTTTGTGTAGGTATACATAGAGGTGGATACGTGTGAGTATTATTATTATATATACTACAAGCTACAATATTTTAAACAATGCCAACCTGTGCTGTCGCGAGGTGTAATTATAGTCGAAACACTAAAGGAAGTAACCTCAAATACGCTTCCCCAAGATTGAAGAGTTTTCAAAACAATGGGTGGCTCTGTGCAAAAGAGCGGAAAAAATAAATTTAAGCAATGGTATGTAGATAATAGTAGATATACTATATTTATGTGATACGTCTGATGTGGTAATTTAAAATTCAGGTATAGTGTTTCAAATGCATTATTTTAAGGTATAGTGTTTATAATGCATTCGATATATTAATATATAAATTCTTAATAATGAACATAACTCTCCTCTCCATAGCAGGGTGTTTTCCGTGCACAGATTTGCTAGTGGCGATTTTAAGGCTATTTTTTTCAAAAACGTCTGATATTTTAAAAACCTAATTTTTGCCATGGGATGCACTGTGATGTCTTCTATAAGTAGCCAAAATTTCATGGTTATATCTAGAGCCGTTGATTTAATAGCGCAATGTATGTTTTAAAAAACGGGTTTTTCAAATTATTTCGCGGGCAAAGAAAAATTAATTTGCAAAATTCGTCCCTACTAAAAAAAAGTTGTAACTCACATGATGAATGGCCAAAACTATGCTCTAAATGATGTTTAATGTGCCATTTAGTTATAGCTTAATAAAAAAACGACATCCTACACATCTGATTTTACTGGAAATGTGGCATCTCACCTGACGTCACATTGCCTGCGCGCTGACATACCATTGTCTTTGTATCATGCCCAAAACTGAATATTCTAATATTCTATCATGTTAGATACTTTATAGATGTGTTTTACGTGCGTAGAGTGCATTTTTCTAAAATGTACATTTTTGTAAACCGTTTTTAAGTGATTTATAAATTTTATACATATAAAGGTAAATATAAATTTTTAAAAGTTATATTACTTTACTCTATTTGTTATTCATCTTTATTGTTATTTCAAAAGGTCACTTATTGGCAATGGAAAATAATTCATAGCCGAACGTACCTAATTGAAAAAAAAGTACCTAATTGCTTATGTTTTGGATTTTATGAAAAAAGAGACAAGTGATTGTCTCTCTATTCCACTTTGTGGCTTTAAGCAGCGATTATTCTTAAAAGTCAGAGATAGAAAAGTTTCTGAGGAACAAAAAGTTGTTGCGGAAACACCTGGTACGTCATTTTCATCACCTTCCAAAATGAAGAGGAAACTAAATTCTATAGAATCTTATCTCGAAAATTTAATTAATACAAGAAACAATCTACGATTATTACATAATTGAGAAAAGGAGGTTATCTTTAAAGAGTAAGTATGTGTTTTTATGATGAAGGTATATTATTCTTGGAGCTCTTTGAGCGTTATTGAAAATTCAATAAAAACTGTTATGAATATTTATTCGTTTCCGATTCTTGTACAACACTTTGAGCTCTACTCAACTCCGCTTAAAACTATTGCGAAATTAATTTTGCAATTTTGACCGCGAAAATTTAATATCGATTAAAAAAATTTAATTTAATTTAATTTTTCGTTCCCGATTCTTATATAGAACTCCTTGACTGCTACTCAAAACTCCGTTCAGAATTGTCGCGAAATGAATTGTCCGATTTTGAGAGCGCGATTTAAAAATCGAAGTAAAATTGTTAATAGAAATTGCAACTTTGCTTATAAATATTTTTTCCTTCCCGAGTCTTGTAGAACTCTTTCGGATTTTTCAAAGCGGAAAATAAATAGGTCGCTATAAGCAGTTGGTTGCTTAAACCGCAGTCGTGCTAAACGGATGTTTTCATAGTTCGTCTATATGAAACCTAACTTGAGTTTGCATTTTCGTCGTTATAAACGAAGTCGTTATATCCGAATTCTACTGTATTTTCTTGTTTCCGATTATTGTAGAACTCTTTGAGCGCTACTCATAACTCCGCTCAAAACTGTTGCGAAATGAATTGTGCAATTTTGAGAGCGCGTAAATTAATAAAAAATCAAATAAAAATAGTTAATAAAAATTTAAATATTGTTTATAAATATTTTGTCGTTTCCGATTCTTGTAGAACTAACTCTTTGAGCGCTACTCAGAACTCCGGTAAAAACTTACGCGAAATTAATTGTGCAAGTGTGTAATTTTGAGAACGCAAAACTCGAAAAATCGAACAGAAATTGTTTCCCTCGCAAGTTATATGTGTCGTCCGGGTAGATAACTTTTTTTTTAGAAAAAAAACTATTATTTCATGGGAACTCTTGATATTTCTCTACCAGAACTCCAGAACTATCCTATGCCAATTCTACCGGGAGCTCTTGCAAAATTTGGGATTTAAAAAAAGAAGCGCTAACTTCACACAAGTGTCGGTTGCAGGACAGCGCGCCAAATTTGAAAATATTATATTGCCGATACCATCATGTTGCTCCGTAATTGATATAAGATAATGTAGGCCCACCTAATCCTGGGGCAGTGGCAGTGTGGGCCGGCTTAAAACCGTTAGAGACCGGCTCAGATCAGGATATTCAAATTAGACTACACTTGTAATCTCTCTGGAATTGCCGGGTATACCTACGTACTATTTTCAACGCACTGCCGAATAGGGCACCTAACTAAGAGTATATTATTATAACCCAAACAGGGCCTGGAACTTAACCGGGATTTACACTTCGGTGAACAGAAATATTATAAGCCAGGATAATATTTCATTTAGTTTGTTTGTAATTAAGGAGGGTGTTTCGTAAATAATACGACGGTTTTCGAAATTGGCTCCTTCCAGCATCTGGGCCACCAAAATGCGTGTACCAGTCAAAATAAACTTTCTACGTTTAGTTTTATTACTAGTTTATTAATTTATGACTATGTGCGAGCAATGGAGCAGTAAATCCGTCGGTTTAATGACCTGGCACGGTGTGGGGTGATGATTTTTATCGGTGCTAGATTTAAAATGCCATTAGAGGTGTGAACGGTACAGTATGGACCTAAAATGGACCCTCGATCGGGTCAAAAGAAATCAAATCGCGTATAAAAACTGGGGCTATTTTCCCATATAGCTGTTTCATAAAATGCGTTTAAATTCATTATTTCATTTTTAAAACACATTTTTGGTTGATACTATTATGTAGATAAACAATATGCATTTATTTATGTGCCACTCAAAATTTTAAACAATATGCATTTATTTATGTGCCACTCAAAATTTTAATGGGTACCTATAAGCCAATATTCAATAGGTAGGTTCATATAGACCAACTTTAAAAAGCTCTAACTTTTTATTTATAAACGGAATACGAAGGTTTTTGAATTATTTTAATCCTAAACACTTCAGTATTAAGAGTCCTATATATCACGTGACTTTTCAGTCATTTTTCATCATCACCCCGCGCAACAAACAGCTTCTACCCTGGTTCGCGATATAAATTAATTATAATATTGTGTTATACGCGAGTGTTTAGTGTTTTTATGCCATGGAAGCGACGAATGCGAGTAGTAGTGGTTCTAAAACCAATAATTCCAATCGCAAGCGACCGAATTTGACAGGAGGAGAACTGGAAATGATGAAAAATGTATACGAAGGAATATTGGAACGGTATTCTGGAATCACTAAAACTGAGGCAGTTGATATATGCGCTTCGTTGACAAAAGTCTGTGTGAATAGTGTGTTTCGTGCAATTACAGATGAGGAACCCATTGCAAAAAAGAAGAAAACGGAAACTCGTGCCAGAAAGAAAATTGACGTCGACGAAGATGTCAAAGAATACGTTATTTTGCAAGATATGAAAAAGGCATTCTTGATAAAAAAAATTTGCTGCAAAAAAGAATAAGATAAGAGTGAGAATGAGATAATTTTACGGGGAACAAAGTACAAATTAAAATACGTCTTATTCAACTGTAATTTTTAAATAATACGGGCATAATATTCTTAATTGTCATTATTATTTTGTGAAGATTCTCATTGGTTATTCGTATTTTATAAAGAAGTAAAAACTTCTATAAATATTGTAGTCTAGTCAACAAGTGCCATTTTGAAGAATTTATCTTAGCCTTTACCGAAAATTATGATGGGGCACATTCGATTCCGATTGGCATCTAGAAACCTAGATAAAGAAATACGCTTAAGGAGGAAAATTTTGCTTCTAGGCGCCCTACTTTCAAAATGGATTCAAAATGGACTCTCGAACATTGGAATCGTTTCCAATTTGCTCGTGACCATAAACAATGGAACGAGATTGACCGGTCAGACTGTCTCTTTACAGATGAAACACGTGTGGAGAAGGCGGAATGAAAGGTACGATGAAAATTGCACTGTAGAACATGGATTCCTTTTGGTGGTTAATCTGTAATGGTTTGGGGAAGAATAGCAAGGCACTGGGAAACCGGAAAACCAAATTAGTTGTGTTTAATAATAACACAACAGTGAATGCAATAAATTATCTGGATCGGATATTGGAACTTGTAGTGCTGCCATATACAATCGCTCAGGCTCCATAATTTGTTTATATGGACGACAATGCTTATCACACGTATGCTATGGCCTGCATTATCGGCAGATGTTAACCCTATTCAGCAGGTATGGGACGCTGTCCAACGATTTTCAAATTGTCCTCATGCTGCCAATAACGTCAACGATTTAGCCATTGCCTTTAAGGAGAGTGGAATTCACTTGGGAACTCTCTTCCCGGCGACCTTGTAGGGGGCGAGGGAGTATCTCGAGAGCTATGTCAAGCAGTAACACGGGCTCACAATGTGAATAATGTTATTAATCACAATGGTATTAATGTTATCATCAATGTTATTAATTTAAACGTTAATAATTAAAATATTACTAAAGTCGTTTTTCAATTTACTTCGCTTTTTAATTTCATCAAATGCCAAAATTCAAAAACGGTCCGACACCTGTAGATAGGTAGTGTAGGTCATTGTGCCATAAAACGAATGTACACGGTCATCGATAAAACCGAGACAGTACGTATATTGCAAAACTCTCGGAAAAAGTGAAAAAACAACATAGGTGTATACTTAGTTGTCTATGAAATTGAATAATATCAAACCGGTATGTAATGCTTAAGTGTTTAGGATAAAATATTTCAAAAAATCTTCGCAATCCATTTATAAATAAAAACTTACAGCTTTCTAAATTTGGTCTATATTTAGGGTGGCTCACTTCAAATTATTAGTAAAATCTGTCAGAGTATTAGTGTGAGGTGAGCCGCGACGGTTGCAATTGGAAGTTGTTTTTCCTACACTTTAGAAACCGTAGAAAACATCAAAGACTGATCTAGATCATCCTAGCCATAGAGATTACCGTGGGACAGACTAAACGGATTTAAACTACCCTTATAAATTTGTTGGAATTCCTCTTAACGCTCCACAACGGGCTGAAATAGCGACTACGGCCCTTGTGTACGAATTAGAGTTACTCTCCTTGATTTAGATCTGTATAGGCACTCTAGATGGACCTCGCTCTAGACCCACAAAATATAAAATAAAGACACCATTAAAAAATAAATAATAAATATTTTAAAATATCAAGTCTATGGATTTGAAGGAGAGTATATATAGGTATAATAAGATTTGGTAATTTGATAAACGTGTTTGGTTCGGATTCGGATCGTAGATATGGTATGAAGTGGGTGAGACGCACGATAGTGAGACGTCCTGAGAATGAAAGATTCAACCCCAAGTACATTGTAGGTAGCTCCCTAACGTAATACATGGCGGTGCGAATGTTCTGGTAGGGAGGTGCTTTTCTGGTGATGGAGTAGGGCCTCTCGTAAAAATCGAGGGAATTATGGATCGTTAGCGATTTTAATTAACATACTTTAGATTAAAATTCTGCCATTTGCAGCGGAAAATCTGCCGTTACTTTGGAAATTTCAACACGATAACGACCCCAAACATTCGGCAACAATTATTATTAAAGATTTTTTTGCAAAAAAACAAGTAGGTATCCGTAATTCCATGGCCAGCCCAAATCCCTGACCTCAACCCTCTGGAAAATCCGTAGAAGCACCTGGAACGCGACGTAGGCGCAGAAATCTCATCAAATTTTAAAATAGGGACGAATGAATTAGTGCACTGTCCCAAGCCTAGAATGCGATTTCACAAGAACCAATACACAACCTATATAGGAATCAATGTTCCCTAGATGTGCTAAAGTAAAAAAAAATAAAGTATTTGCCACAAGCAACGTACTAAACGACTACATAATAGATAGGACTGGTCTCTTTTCTTTTTTTGTAGTCTCTCATTCCATTAATAAATTATTTATTACTACCTATTTATTACCATCCAACAGTACTATTTACCATGCATTCCTAAGGTATTCCCGACCAGGTAAACACCTATTCCCAGGGGTGGCTGACCTCCCCTAAACTATATGTGAGTATTAAACCAACTTTAGACTTTAGGTGAAGTTGTATGAAATATTGTTCTCGAATTATTACATATCTAGGTTATGTTTCTTGGAATGTAACTTTTAGCACCGATAGCTATTACGAAAAATCAATAATTTTGATTAAAAGGAGGGAATTTAGTGCATGAACCTTGATTATGAAACATAGGTATACTTAGGTAGGTATAGCAGATGCATGACACTATGATATTTTACCTACTACCTATGATCTCTCAATAATAAAAAGGCCATAATATAGATTTTAGGTAGGTAGGTACCTATTTTATCTCTCCTGTCATTGTTTAAACACCTGCATAGAATTATGTAGCTGATTCTGCAGCTGGTATTAATTATTCAAACAAACACATTCTTGATTGATACCTACCAGCTTGAACTTATGATTAACTAGAAAACTATTTAAGTTTTCATTGTTCTATGCAAGGCTGATTTAGCGAAAATTCTCAGTGTGTATGCACTTGAATCGTGAAGCTGAACATACACCAGTCGCGTTTTTATAACATTTATAGGTACCTACTTACGTACCACACACTTATAAATAAACCGAAACCATACCAAATTTGGTAAATGATATGTGTGACGTTTGCGAGTTGTGAAGACTAAAAACGCAAAAATATATTCGATTCCTAAAGTGGACTAATTTGTAGAATAACTACTTTAATCAACTATGTCAAGCCGTGTGACTAATTTATGAGTAATACCTACTAATATTATCAATTTTACTGCCGCTAGCAACGTGCGTTTGAGTATCTTAAAGTACAACCTGATTACATTGATTAAAAACTACTATTAAGAACCAGTTTAAAAATAACTATAAAAACAACTGTTACATAAACTAACTGATAGGCTAGCTTTTTGTCTTTACAGGTAAAAGAGCACTCGAAAGAAGCATCTACAACGATAAAAGGAATGTAAGGCTAATATCCCACGGCGTTTAACTATTTTACGGTACCGTGAAACATCAAAGAAGCGTGCAGAGCAAACGCTAACAAAAGCCACTAAAAGCATTTAAAAACACGTTACCTACCTTCGTGCATCTGCAAAGGAAATGGAGGTTGACTTAAACTTGCACACTTCACTTGAAAATAAATCCAAAATTATCACATGTATTTATCCAAATAGCACAAGAACCCTTCAACGTCACTAGAAAATACAATAAGGTTTGTCACTGATTTTAAGTTACACTAAAATCGGGAGACCGAAACTAACTGTACCGTACCTCCTCTGAAACTCAAAACATTCCTCGCCGCTGCACTGAGTGACGCGACTGCTACAACTGAGCGA
The DNA here is from genome assembly GCA_964058915.1 of Tetropium fuscum. Classification (NCBI taxonomy): domain Eukaryota; kingdom Metazoa; phylum Arthropoda; class Insecta; order Coleoptera; family Cerambycidae; genus Tetropium; species Tetropium fuscum. The sequence goes on along the minus strand of CAXKVY010000474.1, from coordinate 39,886 downwards.
AACGAAAATGCGTTCACGTTCACTTCACTTCGTCTTTACATTTTACTTTACACTGTGATCGCGGGATTACTCATAGCTAAGGCTCTTATTTAATGTAGGTACCTATGTCTTGGAACTTGGAAGGTCTTCTCAGTCTTCTGTGCTTCCAGCTACGGTAATCTTTACGTGAACTGGCAGATTCTTGACCGTGACTAAGCCCCCGAGGAATTTACAGCGCCTATTTTGTACTTTATTTAATGTACAAGTTTCGGGTTTAAATATTTAGTTGAAAATATGCATGCATTTGCAAATGTCAATGGTTATCTCACTGAGATATAAAATATCACAATTTCTGTTGAAGTTGGACTGTGTTTTAAAAGTAAGAAGAAGAAGTATGTATTATCAAATTTGTGTACGAACGTAAACAACTTGTGTTCGAGGGACTGGGGCATGCGCAGATACCCAAATAAAGTTTATTGCAGGGTCGGGCGTATGCCCGTACCACCAATGGTCCAACAATGGTGGATTAGCGAAATAGAAATATCTTATACTTTAATTTGCCATTAGCTAAACCATTGCTATTAGTTTCACATACAAAATTAATAAATGCCGCGTTCACCTAGTTAACTTTGAATAATAGTAGCAGTAACAGGTAACAGGGCGATAATCAGCTGTTGATGGGGCAACTTTGACCTTTGATAGTAGACAGACAGTTGAAATTTGCGTGTAGAAAGTTCATATCGAGTGATCAATTTTAAGGCGCTTTATGAGGATTTGTGGCATTTTGCTGTGCATTTGTGATTGTTAAATTCTGCGTTCTCTTATATAATAACAAGGGAAGGGACATTATGATAAAATATAATTATCTAATGTTTTGGATACTTTTTGGGCAAATATTCTGTGCATATTTTATATAGACTTATGTTTGTTGTAGTTACCTTCTTATTATCGCGAGTTTAAACAAATTATTCGCTTGCATAATACACTTTCGTACCTTAACGAGTGTCTTTCTTCAAATTCAGTATTTTGTACAAATTCTCAATTACGATACTTTCCCGCGAAGGTAGACTCCAGCTGAAGTTAACAGATATAATTTCCTCTGTGATTACCGAAGGACCTTTTTGTACTTAAATGCATCACAAATGAATGTAATAATTCGTTAGACACAGATGTCTGTTGTCTGTCAGGCTGTTGACAGTTAATATTCATTATCACAAAAGGTTAAAGTAATAATACACAGTGACGTAGCCAGGGGGGTCCGGATCCCTCCTCCCCCGAAATTATTGGATTCATTGACAATTGCCAATTTCGGTCGTTTTCGTTTTTGTTGATTTTTGTTGTTCATTTCCTTTAATTATATAACTAATTTTCCAAATAAATTTCAACGTGCAACTCATATTATTTTTGCAAATAATTTTACAATATTGTTATCACACTCAATCATACAGATTTGCATTTGGCCCAGGTGCCCCATGTAGTGGTAATCCGGCCCTGTTAACACCTTAGGAACTTGAATTATTTTATGTTGGTCAAAGGCTCAACTATTTTTATTTATTCTATCACTTCCACATATATGTTTAGGTCTATATCGCATATCCATGATTTATTTTCACAATACATACGCAACAATAGACACTAATACATTAATGGAAACACAACAAAATGATCAGAACGAACGCTAAACTGATAAAATCTCAAAATGTCAGATGAAATAACACCAAAGATAGCGAGCGTGATAACAAACTTCTTTAACTCAAAATTTGATACCCTTTGTTAAAATCGCATTATTGTCTGTTGAAATCGGTTTCAAATAAATATTTACAAAATTTTATATTGCGACCGCTGGCGGTAGAGCAAACAGCCCTGCCTTAGATCGACAGATGGTTGTACTTTTACCTGGTCCTGCTACGTTCGGGGCAATATAACAATGGCAAAGCTGTGTTAGCGATAAAATTCCAACTTCACTTATAACCCACCAGCGGCGTGCTCACGAGAAATGCTAGAAATGCGGACACTACCTTTTCATCATCCAGACGGGGGACAAAACATATTGATACCGAAACACGCCATCATCTACTCAGCTAAACGAAAACCTTAGATACGTACACAAAATAATAACGGGCAGTAAATAAAATGACAAAGGCTGTAAGCTGTAATAAGCAATAGGACGATGTATAAATTAATATAAAGGGGGCGTATGAATGCCTTTAATTTAAAATATCATCATGTCGGCTTGCTGCATATTTGAGAGTCATTTTAGATTAAAATGAGGCTATAAGTTATTTTTACAGCCTTCTTGTTGAATTATGTATCAGGAGCCGGACTGTCCTGGTGGTCCACTGGATAGTAAGTAATAGAGATTCCTATCCCATGCGTAATAAAATCATTTTTACCCCCTCATGATTTAAAGCGGTACTCAAACTCTTAGTTCTGCCACTTCAAGCAAAATGTGAGCTGAATATTTTAAGTCGGAGACCATAAATTATATAAGTATAGAGAAATACCTCCATTGTTTTGGCACGGACGTTAATAATACAGGGGCTAGGATATGGGATAGAGGAAAAGTTAGCGGATAATTTTGCAAAAGAATGGATAAAATAAATTACGTTTGATTTAAAACTATTTGCCCTCCGCTCTCCAACTATTTTAGTTCTCATCATGATATATCTTTGAACATAATGAATAAAGCATCATTAACCAACCCCCTGTACGATATAAAAACAACCCCTCGATGCCGAGCCGACAGCCAGTTAAAAAGTTAGCTTTTATCTTCCGTTTCTACAAAATCTCTCGCCCGTTCCTTAGCAAACACGAATTAGAAACTCTTTCTAAACTTAGGTAAGCGTTTCGCTTACATCTGCAGGATCGGGTATACACCTATAAAATTACACCTACAAGCGTTACGGCGCGAATCGAAGTACGCTCAAAGGAAACATAAAATTATAATTGGAATAGTAAGAGTCCTCATTTGCTTCATATTTATTTAGGAAAGCTAAATTGCAGTTCCGATCAAGTTCTAATTGCGCCCGAATAATGGACAAAATATGCATTGTCTCGCAAAATTGATTGAAAATTGAAAAAAAAACAAAAAATTACGATTACTATAGGAAAATCTTGACAATAAATAGGTTTGTTTGGTAAATAGATACATGTAAACCCGCAGCAAAACATGAAGAATATTCAGACAAATGTTATGTCACACGCGTAAAAACAGTTCTGGAGGGCGTGAAATATCATACTAGTCACGAATAGCAAAAAAAACTAAACCAAAATTATTGACGGTAATTTTTCACACGCGGAAACGGAATAAATGTAACACAATTCGCCTTTTGGTAGTGATAGATTAGCATACTATGCTAATGTTTTTATTTTCTAGGGGCGTAACGCAAAAAACTTGTGAGTAATCGCCCCAGATAGCAAATAAACTATAAAGAATCTCGGATTGTTTACCAACGCGGTATTCATGGATTTGGATGGATTTTTATGTAAGAATATAGGGAAGCAAACGGATAATGTGGGGTAGAACCAATCATTCATTCGTCTGCTTCCGCATTTGTGACGGCAAGCTATCAAATCGGCGCGGACGGAATTACCCGCATGCGCTGCACGGTAATTACCTCCGTATACTTATAATGAGTCTACTAAACTCGTTTTAATATTAATACCTTACTCGTATGCATATTCCTATAACTCTTTATAACTTATATTCTTTGCCTTTCCACAGTTTTTCATTGTTTCTCTGTTATCATTTTGCATAAAGTTTGCAACACTCTGTGGTAAGTGCAACCAATAAAAAGATGAAAATTTTGGTACAGAACTTTAGCGTAGTCTCTTCTTAACAATTCATTTTTTAATTCATGTCAATATCTCTATTAATAGGGAAGATATGATTAATTAAAATAATGACTATGTGTCATGGTAATTTTCAATGCAATTGCCAATGGGTTTTTGCAAAGTTGCTTTAGCATCTTCTTTTGTTTTTTTTTGACAAGTGTCGCTAGTGTTTCTAAGTTAATTGTTGCGATTTGGTCTGAATTATAACAAAGTAACGGTAAACAATAAAAAGTAATAATGGTCTTAAGTGCAACTGGCGGCGCCAGAGCCATAACTTTAATACAGGAAGGGCAGTCACAGTACTATGCGGCACAAGTTCTAGGTGGTTCGAGATGTAGTATTAAAAGAGCCGTTGAACGGTTTCGAGCTGGAAACTGAGAATACAGAGAAACTGGAGAATACACCAGAAGAATCAGGAAGAAAAAGATGTACAACTCAGCAGGACGACCGTTTTTGAGCCCTAAGAATTCTACGAAACAGGGACTCTACTTCAGTTAGTGAGCGGAATGTTTTACAACATGTACGTGGTGTAGATATTAGTATACGAACTGTGAGAAGAAGGCTAAATGAAGTTGGCTTAAAGGCAGAAGACCTGCGAATGGCCCATTGCTGACTAGATGACATCGTAGACAGCGCCTTCTTTTCGCCCGTGAACACCAAAATTGGGAAATTGAGGAATGGGGTAAAATCCTGTTTACTGATGAATCAAGATTTTGCATGTTATCTCCAGATGGCCATCACAGAATATGGCGAAAGGTTTGCAGAGTGCAATATTGTGCCAAGGCTCAGTTTTGGTGGTGGCTCAATTATGGTGTGGGGAGGAATTAGTCTTGAACCACATGTTGTTCCTTTTGTCCTATTTATTGGAAACAATTCCATGCTAATGCATGATAATGCCCGTCCACATGTGGCAAGGATCGTTTCCGAGTATTTGGATCAGGTTGATGTTAACCGTATGGTGTGGCCTGCAAGAAGCCCAGATCTTAACCATATCGAACATGTTTGGGACATGGTAGGAAGACGTGTTCGAGCCCAAGTTCCTGCTCCTGTGAACCTGAGGGAGCTTAATGCAGTTGTCGTACTAGCATGGGATGAATGTGACCAAGGTGTCATTCGTCATTTATTTGAGGGGATGCTAAGACACATGGAAGCTGTAATTCTTGCTCGGGGACGCAATACAAGATATTAACTGTTTTTTTAAGTTTATTTTTGTTGTAATTTAAAAAAATTGTTACATTCATTATCGATAAATTTTGTATGTTGGTTCTTTGTTTGTGAAGTAAAAAGTTAATGATAATTATAAATTGAAAAACTACGTCATTATTTTAATTAATCATATCTTCCCTATTAATAGAGATATTGACATGAATTAAAAAATGAATTGTTAAGAAGAGACTACGCTAAAGTTCTGTACCAAAATTTTCATCTTTTTATTGCTTGCACTTACCACAGAGTGTTGCAAACTTTATGCAAAAATCCAATGTAATTGGTACACCTTCTATATGGTCAAAATTTAAAATTGAGCTGAAATTCAGTAGCACATCTGCATGTCGCACGAATAAACCTACAATTTAAAAAAAAATCATGGAAATCGAACCTATAGTTAGGAAAATATTTTCAAATGAATTTTTGGTAAATTTTAGATGGATCGAATTTTGTGCCTCTGAGTGTATATAGTCCAAGCATTCTAGACAAGTGGTGACATAAATTCCTACCTGGATAAAAAAATGGTCGTATAGGAAAAAAATAATTACGAGTTTCTATTTCTTTCAACGCGCGCCTGAATGGCGAATTTAACCTAAAATATTCACAAAGTTGCAAAAAACGGTTCTTCTACATAACTAAAAAACTATAGCTCATATGGAGAAAAGTTATAAGGGAAAGTTGTAGATATTCAAAACATCTAGCAAATGCTTCTATACAGTGCGTTATAATATTGACGGATAAATTCAATATTTCATTAGACAGTTTTTTTCATTTCTTAAGACGAGGTTTTTAGTTTCTATCTAAAATCCTCGGACACGTCGATTTTTATTTTTAATTCCGCCTATTTTGATGTAATTTACAATAAGATGGCGCTCTAGGGGTTTCGGATGTGACGTCATCGACAATTTTTTTAAATGGCAACAATATATTTTGCCGGTGTATTCTTGCAGATGAACTCTATGAGTTCGGCAGCACACTTTATATTTATGGCATTGGATGACGCGAGGAATTGCAGGTGAATATGGAACTTCAAATTTTTCAGTTCTCAAAATCCTGAGAGTTAAATTAATACATGAGATAAACGAAGATGATCCAGATCGACGTGTTCAATTCTGCCAGGAAATGTTGGAGAGAATACGCATAAATCCCACTTTTTTAACAAATTCGATTTTATTTTCGGACGAGGCGACGTTTTCCTTACATGGCGTTGTGAACAAGCAAAACTGCACATATTGGAATAGTGACATGCCAAATTGGGTAATTGAGGCTCACACACAATACCCACAAAAATAAATGTATGGGCGGGTATTATAGGAAGTAGGATTTTGGGGCCATATTTCTTTGAGGGAAATTTAATCGGAGACACTTATTAGAATTTATCCGCAACGACTTAACGATTTTTAAAAATATATAACTTTCTACGACCATTGGGAGCCGAGATACTTTTTTTTACAAAAAAACATGCTCTTAATGAACAAATCGCTAAAAGTATGTATCATAGATAATTTATTTATTATATTCCAATAAAAATTCATTTCAATTCAATTAGAAAATCTTCCTCCAACTGAAGTGGCTGCCAAACAACATGGCTTCAGAGTTTATTTGCAAGTACAAAAATAGTTATATAACGACTACGATGTGAGTCAGTGGGGCTGGAAAATCTCTGACAACATACTAATGCCAATATACACTGAGGAACCCTTTAAAACCTGAAGAAATTATAAAGCAGTAAGTACCAAGCAGTTGTGCATGTGCTTACAAAACAAAAGTATGTGTAAACAATTTCGCTCAAATACCCGAGTGTTTGTAAACATTGTGAGTCAATTGTGAAAACTTTGAAACTGCTACTAACATTCAAGACAATGATGAAGATTCTTTTAAAGATTTTAACTTTATTCTTCACGAAATATGGAGGAAGAAGAAGATAGTGAATGGGAAAAATTATCCAACGAAGAGAAGAAGATTGTGTTAATATGCATTTTATACCTAATAATAATTTTGTACATAATACACAAATATTTGCGTAATAAAATAATTGTTTAAATATATTACATTCTCTTAACTTAATGTAATAACTTTTACCTAATAAAATGATGTTTTTATTTAATATCTACCTGCATCAGCAATTATAAGGTGAGTATGATTAATTACGCAAAAAAATTAAGTATTGCAGGAAAAATATTGTGGTAATAGAAAATATTTAAAATGTCGAAAAAAGTTTAAAAAAAATAAATGGGAAAGTAAATGAAAAGTAAGGTATTCGCGGATCTATTTGGCTTCTAAGGCAAAAATAAATATCATATTCCATCTCGTGACCATCTCGTCGAGCTACCCCAGATTAAGTATAAAAGGATTTATTGTAGGTGATCTGGAAGCCGAGATACTGAAGATTTTGTAAGCGGCAGCAGTGGCGGCTCATGGTCTTGATTCTAGGAGGCTAATCTTATAGCACAATCATTAAAATGCGCCGCAGGCAAAATTTCTGAATTTTACAAGTTCAGTGGTCATGATACTTCGGTAATATAGACAAAGTCATTTTTTATATTAATATTCTGTGTTCTTGAATTGCCGTCGGAATATTCGTATTCCTGTGCTCTTGAATTGCCGTCGGAATATTCGTATTCCTGTGCTCTTGAATTGCCGTGGGAATATTCATATTCATGCGCTCTTAAATTTCCCTAGGAATGATTTAAAGATAATAAAAAAAAATAATTTATTTGCTTTCGGATATTTAACCATGTAGATTGAACTATCCAGCTATCCTAGCTTTATCCTTTGAAAACGTTGTTTAATTTTTTTTGAGTTTGTATAAAGAGCATAACTAACTATAATATTGACTACGGCCTTGCGCGCGGCGCCAGATACAGCATGCCAAATATATAAATAAATAAATATTTTAGATACCGTAGATAAAAATGGATAGATGGATAGATAAAACTCGTAGATAAAATAATATATGACTATAAAAGAAAGAAGTACAAAAAATCGCTATAAGAATATATAGAGAAAAACTATCAACATGCTATGAGCAGACAATATAATATATGGGTGCCACAGCACATGACGAAATTGTAGCTGTTATCTTATGAAAAGGAGGGTATTCAATTAGGCTAATTAATAGTTACAGCAAACACGAACCCTAAGCCAAATGAGATGTTGCAACGGGAATTTTATTACCGCAAGAAAGTAGTCACAACACGAATACTATGGTGTACACAATTAACGAAAAGGTAATACGAGGAGGGGTAGCGACAGATATCAAGTAGAATATTGATTAATTGATATAAGTACAGTTGTAGGTAAAGTTATGTGATTACTAAATTACGATTACGAATTCTTACCCCTTCTTACGTGAGCAAACTGGTAGCGTGGATGTGGTAGTAATCGCTACTTTTAACACAACGCATTTTAATCTACCAATCTACCATTATATGAGTCTATAATTTATGTTTTTAATAATTCTACAACATATATTACTCAAACTTTATAACTAGGTACACATATTTTCAATCAGTACATATTTATCTAATTCATTCTTCTGATCGTTTCAACGGTCTGATGCACTTGTACCTTCATTTTGAACCACCTCCCTGACTGTCTGAAATACGTTCTTCTTCGAGGCTATAAAAGCGTTATAATCTCGTTAACTACTTTTTTGTGTCTTTATATGGCAATTATAGACTTACTTATAATAACTTACGTATTATAGCTATATGTTTGATTAATTACTAGGTTATAGGTCGAAGCTATTTATATGGTCTTTTTAATTTTCCTATTAATTTTAACTGGGTTATTACCGAACATAGATTGTAGCCAATCACCGCTCACTTTACAGTCACATGTCTGATAGAGTGTTCGTGCTCCGTGTTTCTTTAGCCTGGGCATGCATTCTACGCTCACTCGTGCCTTTATCTGTGGCATACGGCCTGATTGACCATACCGACTTGGGACCATACGTACTTACTTGGGAATTAATTTGTGGTCATGGTAATGAATTTTGGACCATTTTCTTTGCTGTATTCTCGCCTTTCTCAATATATATATATATATATATATATATATATATATATATATATATATATATATATATATATATATATATATATATATATATTCTGTCCGCGTGTTGTAATTGAAATCCTCCGAAGCGGCTAGACCGATTTTTATGAAATGTTGTGTGTGATTAAGTTGATTCGAGAATGGTTTTTAGCTTCACAATTTGATCCGATAGAAAATATTTTTTTATTTAATTTAAATTTTTAAATTTCTATAAATCAGGATTGTCACCGGAGCATTCGCCATTTAGTAGACAGATAAAACAGTTATGTCTACTGATTACCGGCTGAATATTCGGTAATGAAACTAATTGTCGTAAATAATAGAGTAACTTACATCATTTTAACCCACAGTACCTAAAACAATCAACGACTGCACACAATTTTGGTACCTATTTAAATACTACGTATTGCCACTTCCAAAATCTGAAAATCCAAGTCAAAATTGACATATGCCCCTCAGACCTACGTGAATTCGCGAAATGATCAATAAGAATCTACTTAACCTACAAATTTAAATTGTCAGTTTTAAAGTATTGAATAATATTAGTTTTCGCCTCACTTAATTGAAGTTGTCTGTAGAACGCTGAAAGATGTCAATCAAAATACCAGACCTTTCGGGGGTGCTCCGGGTCCTGCTGCTGTCGGTGATTTCAGACTGACGTTGCCGGTCATTTCACGTGCTACATATGCGGACGAAATTAACGCATGTTTGAAAGAATCATACCAATGGCGAAGTGTCAGTAAATTATGCCTTGCCATAAATATGCTCGTTGAATTTCAATGATGCTTTGACTGAAAGTATATTCCCAGATTACAAACTAATTACACTAATCATGCGTCGCTACGTGAGCGAGCTATTTTGGCCTATATAGCTAAAAAATATAGATTTCGACGCAATTAATTTTAAAATACAACAGTCATTGCCTGGCAATTAAATATCAATCAAATCGATCGACACTGTTGTCGATCCTGAGGAAGTTGTCAACTATCCTGTTGAGTTTTTGAATTCACTTGATTTACTTGGAATGCCACCACATAACTTGGGATTGAAGATTGGTTCACCAATCGGCTTCGAAATGCCCCAAAGTTATGCAATGGCACGCGATTGGTCATAAAAAATCATTGGCATTGTTCTTGAAGAAAACTGCAAGTTTCAAGGTGAAGTTGTTCTACCACGGATGATCCCTTCAAACTCTCCCATTCCATTCAAACGTTGCCAATTTCCAATTCGCTTGGCATTCGCAATGACTATTGATAAGGCACAATGCCAAACGATGTCAATTTATGGCCAAACGATGTCAATAGAAAATTCGTGCTTTTCGCATGGTCAATTATATGTTGCGTATTCAAGGGTTGGCAAAACATCAAATTTGTTCGTTTATATCCTTCAGGAAAAATATTGTTCATCAAATCGCATTAAGATAAAAAATATTCCTGTTACCCAGTGAGCATTTTATTTCTAAAAGGGAAATGTGTCGTTGGCGACGTCGTTGTTAAGTTACATTTATTTTGCGTCAAAAACCACACTAAATATTGAGTGACGTCACAATGTGGCCTTAAAAAGGCATTGTGTGATCTTTTACATGATGTAAGAATTGAATTCACACACAAGGCATTGTTAGATATTAAAAATAGAGAAGTAACATGAAGTAGGAATTGTGTTAAACAAATTCCCTGTGTCTGTAACGTTCAAAGACACAAATACGTAATTTAGGAACGTGTGGTGTGACACATTGTAGGTATGGTGATTTTGAGAAAACAAAGGGCATAAGCATGTGACACAAATTAGTAATTTTGCCCATTATTTCTCTAAAGACTCACATGTATGCTCCGTGTGACACATTTATGAACAGTTTCACAATTATTTTCTTGTATCAATACAACAGACATCGTGTCGTACACATAGGATACATTGTGTTAGGTGTGATTTTCTTTGTGGACGTGTCGTTATTATAATATGTCGAATATGTCGCCCATTTTCCATATATATTTCCATTAAGTTAAAAGGGTACACGCTTTCGAAACAGTACCTATTTTGTGACAGGTCTTGACACGTTTTAAGTATATGTGTAGAAATTGCGTATAGACAAGTACCTGCTATACATTTGGATGCGTTTTAAAAAAATGTTTGATTTAATATCAACATTAGAAAAAAACCGTTTGATGTTTGTTGTTGTACCCGAAAAGTGGGTTAACAATAACGACACATTGTTTTGGTCAAAGCACCTGTTACGCTGGGAGGTGGAAAAGCTTAGGGCGGACCCAGATTCGTCTCCAGATAGAAACTGCTTCTCCCAGAAGTGTTGTGTTAATAAATTTCCCAAGAAATACAGCGAGAACACATTAAATATAAAAAAGGTAAAATAATTCCTAATTTACGTGTAGCAGTACAAATCATCTTTTTATAATAATGATTTAGCGGGATTTGTGGCAGTTATAAACACGAATTTAAGACAGACGTAATTCCGCAATGGTGTCGACCGCAATTCCGCAATGGTGTCATTAAATAATTGACAGGTAAAGGCACATGTTTCTATATTTATTAGAGAAACGTTTTAACTTTTATTCATGAATAATTTGTTTAGCTAGCAATTCAGATGATACCCACGGAAATTTTGTTACCTCCGGGTTACTTCTATCTTCGTGGAATGTTATTGTGAGTTAATATACCCTATTTACCTACATTTTATAATTTTTTTATCAATTAAAAACTCTCAACAAAATTTACATGGTGCTGGCTTCTTAAAAAGTTAGTTGCTAAGTCAATAAATTGTTTTTTCCGCTCTTTATTTTCCTGGTAACCAGGATATGCATATTGTTTGTTTCCTTATGGTCTATACACATGATTTTATACTTGGAGAAGTTTTAGTTTTACGCATTTTCACTATCACTTTGAATGTTTATGGCAATTATTATTGCTTATTATTATATTGTTACATAATATACCTTTTAGAATCCATTTAATTTGCTATTTATTTAAGGTGTTATTCTTGGTTGATGCGAAGATGGCTTTACTGTTGACAGCTGCTGTCATATCAATAATTTTACTTTGATTAAAGATTTTATTGCCACTCGCTTTGTAATTTCCTAGCATATGGGAAATTACAAAGCGAGTGGCAATAAAGTTAAAAATCTTTAATCAAAGTAAAATTATTGATATGACAGCAGCTGTCAACAGTAAAGCCATCTTCGCATCAACCAAGAATAACACCTTAAATAAATAGCGAATTAAATGGTATCTAAAGGTATATTATGTATGTTCTTTGTCTATGTTAAGTTTTAGTTTGTTATCTGTGGTATACTACTAATAGATACTTTATGTTCAAATAAACTTTAGAATGCATGACTTTTTATTGAATTCGTATAGATAAATATTGATAAAATGTATATTATTGTTATTTTTGTAGATATTAAGCTTTTGATGCTCAGTATATCGAATATACATGGTGCGCTCGCTCGCTTCTATATCCTTTTGTCTCAATGTATTAATGAATTAGTGTCTTTATGAAACATAGTCGCATCATCTGAAAAACTTACTATTTCGCCACAAATATCTAGACTATAGAAGAGGTCGTTAATATAAGCAATAAAAATACCAAATTGGCTGTACTAACGAGGTAAACAACGACATACATAAGTAGGTTCCTGAATTTGTTGAAACTTTATTTACGTGCATCCCCTGCGTTCCGCTTATGGTCTGCGGTCCAGTTACTATCGACAGACTGTTCACCCCTAATACGCAGTTTTCTGTGCAGAATACGCATCTGCTGGGAAATTATTTATAGCTGTACCATCTGTCAGAATGATTAGGCGGACGATATGCCTCTCAAGTGTGGCCCTTGCGGTGCATCTCAATTTATGCTACATCTGATAAAAAACTGCCATAAAGATGTTGAAATATCCATAAAAAGGCCATATTTCTGTCGTAAATATATTTTATATCTCGAGACAAACCCTAAATTTGTAATACGGCTGAATAAATAGCACGTAGGTCGCAATTGGTTTCATATGTATTTACGGTGGTCGTCAATCTGATGTTTGATAGACGAACGATCCGAAAGAAAACGTTGCACTTTGCCTATATTGATAATGGTCCTATTATTATCAACAGATTTGTATTAAATATTGTTTAATGCCCGGGCTAAATTGAATTGAAGTAGAACCATCGACGGTAAACGGAAATAGACAATATGGTCATAAATGCATAAAAAATAGGTAGATAAATGTATAAAATAATAGGAGGCGTCGCCAATAGCCCTATCTCCACTAAAACCCATTGCAAAACAAAGCTCTAACTATGAAAGTTCATTAATTTTCTGTTTGATATCTATCTTTATTTTGACTGTAATTTTATTTCTGCTTATTTTTGAATTATTATTAAGGAACATATTGGAAAGAATATGACTAGTTTTAGTTGATATTGATTTAAGTGTTTTGCTACATAAAACACATTTTTCAAACATTTCTTCTACATACTTTTCTAATTTTAAAATTAATAACTCGCGCAAAATGATCCTATGTTTACCCCTCTTTAAAAACTCGATTTCGTATTTATCTGAAATGAGCTCATTAAATATTTGATAGGCTTGAATAAACTTCACAGAATAATTCCGATGGTTGTTTTAAAGCACCTCTTGTTAAATTTTTAAGATATTCGCTAACCTCAACTCGTTTTCAGAAGAGTTGGTAAATTGTATGAAAAAATCTGAATTTGTAGTAACGTATATTAAACAATTTTCACAACCATTAACAAATTTAACAACAGAATATGCACAGTATCCGGAAATATAAAATAGTGATGATAATACCTAAGAATTTAGTTTCCTGTCAGACAAATAATGAGGTATTTCTTAAAAGAAATCGATATTTTCAGACATGTCAAACGGAGAACCATATTTTTCGCCTTTGTCATTAAATGAAAATTCTTTTAAGGAAAATGTACCAAACTTGGCCGACTACTATAAGAAACTTAAACCTTTTAATTTTTTTCTGATCAAGGACTTGTGTCACGAAAATATGGAAATGTGATCCGCTTAGTTGCCTATATTTTCCAAAACGTCCTTCCATTTTGTCAGTTTGGAACTTTCCTAATAACAGAAATTTCACTTGAAATGATCACTTGATCAATTTTATATGATTCAGACAAGTACTGAACAAGATTAATTGATGTTTTTGTAGTATGCTTTAAAGAAAAAAAATGTATCAGCAGTTAATTTACCAGTGTGGCCGTTTCGTAACTCTTCCCAGGGGGAAAGAAAATCTTAAAATTTTAATAAAAACTGAATATTTTTATCATTGGATTCTCTTATTGGGTCCCTAAAAGTACGTTGGTGATATCCTGATTTGGGTGAACGCACGTTTACTATTTTCCACCAACGTAGAATGATTGTTAAACATTCAGCTGTACCCAAATTATTAATTTCACTACATTGATTTAGAGCCGCAATATTTCTTCAAATAACTTGACATCAAGCCGTACATTTTGTCGTTCGAGTGAGGATGGATTTAAAACTTTTTTTGAAAGAGCTGGGTATTATTTTGTATAGGGTGACCAGATTTTTTACGACTCAATGCTGGACGGCAAGAGGTATAGTAATTAAATACAAATAAGTTTAAAACGGTTTAAATCAGAAGTCTATTTATAACTTTTAATATATTGATATTCAAATAAATAATATTATAAAGAAGAATATAACAAATGAAAAATAAAAATAAGATATTTGGTTGCAAATATTTTCAGCGCTATGTATTTTTTTTAATATATCTATTATCTTCAATTTTTTGTACAAAATCATCACAGGACTCCGTATTTTTCCCTATTTTGTCTGATTATTAACATACATTTAAGTGTCTCAACACTAAGTTGAGACTTCTCCGCAGTCCACAAATTGTTCATAACGGAAAAAACTCTCTCAGTTCACAGTTGGTGCATTAGTACCGGGCAAACAGCGAAAATTCAACAATATTAAGCAAGTTCGAAAATCGGATATGCTCTTGTTGAAAATAATTAAATACTTCAGCCCATCTCATGTCAATATCCATATTTTCGTTTTTCCACTGTTCTATTTTGTTTTTGTTACTAAGATATATATTAAGAAAAGTAACTTCGTCAATTAAATCACTCTCTTTAATTTTATTAACAATATGATTTGAAACAAAATCCAAAGTGGTCTGGACATCAGTCCATTCTACGATAGTACTTAATTCGGTCCATTTGAAACAGCTTACAGATGAAAAATGAGAAGTACAGATGAAAGAAGAGAAGTTTATGGTGAGTAACAGATAGAGGTCTCCACTCAGTCTTAAAAGCTGGACATAATGCTGGACAGTCATGAATGCTGGACAGTACTTCTAAATGAAGGACTGTCCAGCGCAATGCGGGACGTATGGTCACCCTAATTTTGTAACAGACCTGAGTATAATTTTGTTGGCACTTGTTTCTAGAAAATAGCCAATATCTTCATGGCGTTTTATTAAAAATAACACCTACCTTAAGTATTGAAATATATTTTTAACTAATACGTTTTTTATAACAAAAGAAACATACTTTTAAAATTTACACAGAGCATTTAAAATTCACACAGAAACACTTTGACTACCGGCATTGGCCATTTGACAGATAACAAGTCTACGCCACACAACAAAAGCAAAGAACATTCCGATGTCTATTTTACTGATTTTACGAATTCTCACCAAGAACTAAATACATTTGAGGAGTCTTACACATTCAATTATTATTTTAACTTTATTATATTACAACTTTGAAATAGAGCATTAAGGAAACCCTGCGAAAAGCGTACAATGCTATACAAGCATAATCAAGCAGGTGCTTGTAGAGCTTACAAGCACCTCTACAAGCAGCTCTACAAGCAACTACTCTGTTGTATGCGGGATCATGGAATTCACGTCAGATCTTACTTCTCTATCTAACTTACACATTCTGTATATCTCTATCCTACCATATCGAGAAATACGTAGCGAAGATTTTTAGAATCCCTTGATGTAAAATACATTAAAATCACCAGCCCGGTCGTGTGACGTCATTGTCATCATATTTTTTTATTTTCCCGGCCTCTATCTTACGGAGGTCCCGCCTAAAGAAACAAGTTAAATAATTAATCACAGCTCAACAGACATTTTTCAATTGCTTTGGGTGCAGATAAATAGATAATAAATTTTGGGTGCAGGTTCCAAAATAGTCGTCAAATTTGGTCTATCCGATCTCGTTTTTGGGATACGCTATATTGGCCTGTTCTAGAATAAAATCATTTAATTGTTTAAAATATAGATTTCATGTTATTACTATTACTATTTGCTTCAACTGCCAGTCACAAAGACAAAAAAACATAATGAGACTTATTTCACAAAGTAGGTAAATATATTCAACTCTTATCCCTTAAATGAATCTTTTAGGCGACTTTCTAGCATGGTGTTTACCAGGTATTATTTTAGCTGAAGACTCCAACTAGTTCTCCAAGTAGTTGGCTATCATGTGTCTAAGTCTTTCTCCTTGATATTGTTTTCCATACTTTTAATGTTCCATTGGTCTCTCCCCCTGTTATCAGTTTGTCACGAAAATCACATTTGTTCCGAATCCGATAGAAATGGTTGTGGAGATTGTAGAGGTAGTGATCTTTTATGCTCATGTTACAACCGAGAACATTAAAACTGGAAAGCATATTTTTCACTAATTCTATGTAATTCTCTGCCCTATAATATCCAAGAAAATTACTACATGAGCAAATGAACACCAAGCGTTCGTTACACATAAAATATTCTGCCTCTCAGTTTTCCATCCTTTTTCCAGGAAATTTACATGTTAAAGAGCCTAAACACAGTTCATATTGGTTTAAAGCATTCAAAAATTGAGTCATAAGCATGAACTTGATATCCAATAAGCAAATATGCAATAAAATTATATACTCATATGAGGGTGTATAAAAAAATATAGACATAATCCAGTTGAATTAGACATAATACAAAAATTTGCGTCCAGTGCAGTTTTTTTTTGTATGTTGTTTAAGAGGGCAGAATAAGCAAGCACAGAAAACTACACCCTGCTACACCATGTGCGTCTCCTATTTTTAAGGGTTGAAAAATATTAAGAAAAAAATGTTAGATATATTTATTCTAGTTACAATCAACGTCCACGGAGCGTTTTACTATAATTTCTAAAAAAAATAACGAATTAATATTGCGGAATATAGAGAAAATCTACCATGATCAAAAGGCAAAATTCAGGCTTTTGTCTGAATAGTTTGCATAGTAGCGTGGCTCGTACGTGAGGAATCCATAGCAAAAATACGGAAATTTAATTATTCGGGGTAAAACAAATCCCGCAGTAAGAATTAATACGGTTTGGGAGATATAATCGGCTGCTGAAATTATTTTCGTGGTTTACCGCCCTTCCCTATCCGGCCAAATGTATTTTTAATGCCAGACAAGTCAAGAAATTTATTTCTCGGGTCATATCAGTTAAATTCCAGTTTAATTGCTTTATTGCAAACCGGGATCCCAGGACAGGAGCGGCCTTAAATGGTTTAAGGTGCCTATAATTGTTTGTCTTTTATATCATACATCGTCCTTTTTTGAAAGTTTTTACAAAAGTGGTAAAAATGATCTTAGCGCCTTCATTTTAACGAGTCTACCACACTGTGAAAAATGACCTAACTGACCTACTCATTTGAAAAAAAAACATTTGTGAGAACTACTTTTCTATTTGTTGTTAATTATTTAAAAAAATAGCGTAAGAGAGTGTTAATATAAAATTATTCCCGTAAAAGAACACACCTGCTGCTACTGGACTGTGTATTTATCACTAATCAAGAAATTAATTAATACCATGTGCAAGTGATTTTTGGTAATTACTATTAAAGTACGAGTTGCCGTAACTTTGGGCTTTTAAAACAATTGCTTTGTTCATTGATTGCAAGAACTTCAAGCAACTAACAGAGGTAGTTGCCACAGTTTACCCAGAGCTTGCAATAAACACTTTCCGTTAGATTTTACAAGCTTCAGCAACTCCGGTGGTCGACTTTTTCCGGTGGTCGACTACGCATGATCAAACCAACTCTACTGCCATGCCTCTCCTCTCACTCTGTCCTGCGTCGTGAGCGAGGGTCAGTGCTGTTTTGTGGTTACATACATTGTGATTATTCCTGCCAAACAAAAGGCGGGAATTGTTATATAGCGAAATGGACTGATGACTGGATGAATAGACCAATGACTGATCAGACCTTTGTTCTAAGTATATTTTATATTAGTGTTTAATTTTATGTTGGAGTATAGGTTCATTTTGACATTACTTATTAAATATACTTCCAGTACAAGTATAAAAATTAGGTAATTTTTATTTTTATAATTATTATATTTTGACATTACTTATTAAATATACTTCCAGTACAAGTATAAAAATTAGGTAATTTTTATTTTTATAATTATTATATTCTTTGATTGATTTGATTTGATTGAGATTGGCGGGGGCTCTGCCCTTTGACGTATAGGCCTCAGTATGGGCCCGTCACGTCCCGCCTTTCGAGAGCTATACCAGTCCAGTTGCCTTAATAAAGCCAACGAGGCGGCTGGGACATAGCTCTCTAAAGTCCCTGGGCATCAGCATCAGTTGTCCCAGGTATTGCATACGTGTATGCAGGAAAGCGGGGCAATTTATCAGAACATGCCCTGCTGTCTCCTCATCTTCCAAGCATCCCCTACACTCAGGGTCTTCCACAAGACCCATTATGTAAAGGTGTCGTCCTAGGTGGCAGTGACCGGTCAGTAGGCCTGTCACTGTTCTTAAGTTACATCTGCTTAATTTCAGCAGCTGTCTGGTCCTCCCAGCGTCGGGACCAGATATGAGTTCTTTAGCCTGTCTCATGCCTGGAGTTGTCCAACAATGTTGAAACATTTGTTGGGCTAAAGTCTTCATTGAGAGAACCGCTGTGCTGGAGATCCCTACGAAGGGTTCAGGCCCAGTAGGTGTCTCTAAAGTGCCTAATTTGGCTAGTTGATCGGCCTTCTCGTTTCCCGGTACACCAGCATGTCCTGGGACCCAGACAAGGCGTAAATTATTCCTCTGAGAGAGCGTCTCGAGGACGGTCTTGCATTCCAGAACCAGTTTTGAGCGCACTTCAACGGCACTAAGTGCCAAGATGGCAGCTCTACTGTCGGAGCATATATTGATTCTACCAGTTCTTTGTGGGTCAGCTAGCAGCTCCAGCCCACAGGATAGAATCGCAAATACCTCGGCCTGGAAGACAGTAGCATGTGCACCCAGAGCAAAGTATTTACTTATTTGTTCCGAGTCAGAAAAGACTCCGGCACCCGACATTCCATCCGCCCTGGATCCATCCGTATACCAGTTGGTTCCGTTGCGGATTGCCATCGGGGTGTTCTCTATCCCCCACTCCTCGCGGTCAGGGATTACGACCTCCAGGAAGTTCGAGGGATATAGTTTAGTGGGAATATGATCACCACTCATGAGTAGAACCAGGCATCGTTCGGTGGCCCAGTTCCACATGCGAGAGTGCCCGAATGAGCACACCTGTAACTGGTCTAGCGTGCGCAGTCTATATACCGCACGCATGGCTTCCAATTTAATGAATATTTGTAGTGGCATGAGATTTAATAGCACCTCCAGAGCTCTGGGGAGCCGTTCTCAATGCTCCAGTCATCCCATATTATATTCTTTAGTTTTGTATTACTGCAATACTAAAATCCACTTGAAGAACCTACCAAAATTTCAAAGCAATATTCCAATAAGTCTGGGGATAAGTCTAGGGGTAGGTTGAAAAATAACACTGTTACCCTCTGAGTATAGTCCAACAGCATTAACGTGGACAACAAAAGTTTGCCTAAGATTAATAAAAATTAAATAAATTAGTAGGTTCTTACGCTGGGTATCGAAGATACTAATTACCGGTGGACGTCACTGTCAGTTACGCAGACATGTCAGATAGTTCCCAACTATACTGGGTATCTAAATTACCCTCAGAAATCTGCTGTAATTTTGATGAAAAATAAAGAATACAGTACACTAACATCTATTGATTCTAAAAATTGCATAGTGTTAATAAATCAACTGAACGTGGTGTCACACAAAACAATGCTAAAATATCAGGGCTCTGCGGTCTTACTGAAATGTAAGTATATATAAATGTAATATCAAAGTATCCAGGTATACATTATTATAAAAGGAAATTTAAATATAGCCAATGGCTCAAAATAATTTACTATTAGGGCTCACACCAACACAAAAGAAATTACGTAAAAAAAGGTGTGGCTCCTAATATACTAAAACATTGCTTATCTGAATTGAAAGGAATTGTCCTGGCTACGGGGATCTCTCTAACATCTAAATTCTATGGGTAAGTAGCCGATAAGATTCCACCAGAGGAGGCAAATCCAACGCTCCAAATAAAATGAACAGTATCGATGGTATGCAGATACGATACAGTCCAGGGTGCAATGTATAGTATCCAACCAATGTTCCAAGTAAAAAAAATGTGAGCTGAACACTTGTAAGAAAGAAGTGGTCACGAAAGAAAGAAGAAGCCCTGAAAGACACGACTAATTAGTTTACGTACTTAGGTACATGTAAAAAAATGAGGTTAAGTGAATATAGCTACTTATATATAACTGACTCAATGAATGTTTGTCGGCCTCGAACGATGGCCCAGGCGACATACTTCTTTAATCCACACTGGAGACTAATGTAAAGTAGTTTACCAGAGAACACAGAAAGAAGCAAAAATATAACATTGGCACGAAATATACGCGAAAATGTCGCTTACTTTAACCAACGAGTTAACGAATCCAGCATCTGTTGTATACGTTGGTTATCAAAACCACAAAAACACATAGACAGTGATCTCCTCTATAATCTCAATCACTTCACAAAATACCTTGTTTAAAAAGGGAAGCACTAAAACTCGAAAATTAACTGCACCTAAAAGACGCTGATCAAAAAAGAAAATGGCTCCGTTCGATCTCCGGAAAACCGAATTCATTTGTTTCACCTCACATGAGATGAGATGTCACAGAACTATAGAAAAGAGAGATCATAAGATATATAAGTATAATATATTAGAGTAATATAATACATATTACATTTTAATTTTGAACTATATGGTATACAGTTTCATTTGTACATTCATCATGATTTTGCATGACATTGTCATTGGCCACTTTTAAGTATTTATAATTTTATTATATTTAGTTTGGCAAAAATATAATATTTATAAATCTTGTTTTTTTCATTTAATTAAGATACATCAGTTGCTATAACTGAACTATGTATTTTAAAGATTTCTGAACTCATTTGTAACTACTGGTGAAGTTCATTTGCAGCAACTCCGGTGATAGTTGATTTAATTGGAGGAGTCAGCAAATAATATTGATGTGGAATGTCACCATTAAAATTTATCATTTTGCAGCAACCAACTATAAGATGTCAGTGTGACCTACCACATAACATTTGCAACAAAGAAAGTCAATACTTAGATATTAGAGCAGTTGTTATAAATTCCCAGTTGCAGCAAACCAAATGTAGTTATCATAAAGCAACGGTGTAGTTGTCCCCTATGTTAATGAGATTTTCATTAATTACAAATGAATTTTCAGTTACTACAATTATTTTTTTTCTCATTACACACACACTGAAATTTTCAGAGTAAGGGATGGGCGTTTTTCTGTCGTTCTAGTGCGGTTAGGGTTTTTTATGACAAAACCCAATTTTTTATAATAATTGAAAGATTATGCGTCAAATAAAAAGAAAATGTTTTCCTAAAAAAAAAGAGGGCGCGATTGTCGAGTCTGACATCTGCAACATTTTATTGACATACTTTTGGAACAAAAACTGAATAGAACTGAATAGTTTGTGGGAAAAATGCAACATTTTGCGTGCATTTTTGAAAAAACAAGGGAAAATTTATAAGCCAAAGAAATCGAGTCTTGTTAAGGGAACAGTTCAATACATTTTTATCTGATACTTCAGATGAAAAGTATTCGGAGATGAAAGTAATAAAATTACATTTTGTTGGTCTTATATTGTGCTAAACAATTCTATTTTTTTCAGGTAATTTTGATATTCGGTATATAGTATTTGTTTTGCAGGAAAAATATTGGAAAATTGTTCAGAGGGATTCAGTTATAGTTGATGGAACGACGGCATGTTCTTATGTCGCAACTGAACGATAAGCAGTTTTTCAAAAATAATTTATAATCGAACCAATTCTTTACTATGAAATTTTTTTCCTCCCACGATTCTTGTAAAAGATGCCTGTGTTATCTGCAAATCCTACAATTTCTCCACTGCTTTGTGGGGAAAATGATCAATTTAGATAAATAAAAAAAAGTAGGGGACCCAAGCCTTGTGGTACGTCAGTGCACTGTCCACCCTCACTCGCTCATTCCTGTTGCTAATATAATTTTCAAAAAGTTTTAGCACTTATTTTTTATACCAATATCCTTCAGCAGCTGTAAGAGTAGACGATGGCTGACCGTATGGAATGCTTTCGATAAATCTAAGAATGCGCATACAAGGTTTTACCTCATATAAAGCAGTGTAGAACTACAATTGTTAGCTCTAATAATGCATCTTTCTAAGATATCTTTTGTCTAAAGCCCAACTTTGGTATAATACTAATTTTGTCTGTCCATATAGCATGTCACTAGCCTATTTTTAAGTACCTTTTCAAATAAGTTTGAGAGAAAATAGGGAAATAGTAGGGCATATCAGTTTTGTCCCATTTTTTATAGGTTTTATTGATGACCCTTTGAATGCCGAGGGCCATGCACCATAATCCATGCATTTATTTATAACGTAAATAAGGTTCATAAATATTATTTTATTTAAATATTATCTTCTGAAATATCACTACTGAATATATATATATATATATATATATATATATATATATATATATATATATATATATATATATATATATATATATATATATATATATATATATATATATATATATATATATATATATATATATATATATATATATATATATATATATATATTGTGAACTACAAGAATAAATTAAAAATACTAAATTATAGTAATAAAATCGAAATTTAAGCAGAATAAGGCGAACACGGAAGGGAAAATCATGTACTGGAAACCACTGATAAAACAGTCTGACCGGGCGACAATGTGAATAGCTGACATAGTTTCTTTATTATAGGAGAGAACAGTAACAATTTCTAATAAAGAAGGAATGTCAAGAAGCATAGTCGCAACTTCATGACCATAATTCATCCTGGTATTTCAGTTTTAGGTATTATATTATAGACATATATTAAGTTCCTTTATTCACTTGAATTAGGTGTATATTTCATAAGGAAATAGTTTTGCGGAGCAGAATTTTCACAAACGATGCAGCCCTAGAGACTCCGTTGAAAACACTTGCAGGCGTGGGATTGTCTAGGAGATATATCCTCCTATTTTCATATCTTATTGCTATCATTTTGCCCGTGCCAAGATGTTTGTTACCTGAAACCCATTTCATCCGTTCAAGTTTTCAGGCGTCGTATGCATAAAAGTATGCAATTGGAAGTAGTCCAGAGCACACTAATACTTACATTTTCAACAGCCGAAGCCACCGTAGAAATAAACTCTAGTACCGTAGAAAAAAGGGCTCAGTCAAGGTTTTCTAACAGATTTGTTGCTTGAGTATTTTTACTCTGCTTCTATTTCTATGCCTATTAAACTATTAGCTATGAATACTTTACATTGCACTAATGGTAAGCTACGTACGTCAATAATGACATGTATGATGAAAGAGTCGCATATCACTCATACGCTCATACCCATACGTATAAGTGAGACCTTGGAAAAAAAATGTGAATAAATTGTGATTATTATTAGATTTCGGCAAATGCCTTAAGAGTCTTACTTCACATCGCGTCTTAATTAAAATTAACACCGTCACTATAATATTCTAAACGTCAACAAAAACACACTACAGAGATAAACCAGGCTCGCTCCAGGATTCTTGAAGCTGCTATACAAAAAAAGTTGAAATTGGGGAAGTTAAGAAAATATGAAAAATTTAATTTGAAGGTACTTAAAATATGCGTTAATTTTGGCGAGGAGTGTATATATGTAAATACAGCAACAGAGCGTTTTATTTAGCGTTTAGCATTTTAGCGTTTTATTTAGTATATTTTGAATAGGGAATTTCTTTATAGCGACAATTTTGTCAGCAGGGTTGTGTTTTACTCCATTTGATGTTATGACGCGACCTAAATATTGCCCAGATTTTTGTAAAAATTCGGAAATGTCAAGTTGAATTTTGAAGTTACTTTTCCGAAGTCTGTCAAAAACAATTTTAACGATCAGTATCTTCCTGAAGGGATGTACTGAATATAATAATGTCGTCGAGGTATAGGCATGTTTCGTTCTGTAAACCTCTCAAAACATTGTCGATGACACGTTGGAATGTGGCAGAGGCATTCTTAAGGCCAAGCGGCATTCGTTTAAACGCATAATGTCCGCATTCTGTGGAAATCGCAGTTTTTTGGACATCATCTACCTCAATTTGGTTAAATACCATTGGCCAAGTCGAGCGTTGAAAAGTAATATGCTTTACCTAACTTATCTAGGATATCTGTGATATTGGACTTGTTATCGATCGTTCGCTCATTTAGTATGCGATAGTCTATGACAAGGCATTTTTTCTTGACGGAGGATTTTTCTTCATAGTTTTTTTTGGCACAATCCATATGGGACTATTACATGGGGTCGTGCTATGTTGGATAATATCTTAATAAATAACATTTTATTGGTTTGCTTTCTTACTTCAGTTTTATGAATTTCCGGGTATCTATATGATTTAGTGAAGATAGGTGAATCGTCTTTTAGGTTATTTTTTTCGCTTGTAAAACTAAGTGGGATATTTTCGCAGTAGAAAATATCTTTATATTCTAAATACAATTTTCGAATAGCGTAAATCTTGCATTTGGGAACATGTATATTGAAAAATTATATATCTACAAGATAAATTATATAATTTTTAATAAAACATATTCTGTGGCGACAATAAAGCATTTTCTTTAACTGCCGCCATACCCCATTGACAAAAGAGTATTAGGAATGTATGTATTATGAATAATTGTTTTATTTTACTTAGATGCGTTCCATCCATTATCTCTATTATCACTATCAGAAATTAAAACCACAACAACTAACTAAATCTAACTGAAGTATTTTATAATTTAACATAATAAGCGACTTCTCGGGTGAACGCGGCTCTTAAATTCAGGACTAGTAATAGTGCATTCATATATCACAGCAACATTATATTTGGGGTAGGTACATAATACACATGCTAGTAGTAATGTATTGATTTGTGGCAGTAAATTGTTTTCTTAAATCATATTAACAAAATTACAGCTAGCTATGAAACAATTAGAAATGGTCTAATAATTCACTGCATATTAACATTAACAAAACATTAACAAAGCATTAACAAAATACAACAACACTTCACTTATTACAAGTGTGCATTTATAATAGTACCTAAATTATGTTTGTAATTCTACAGGCAATGTTTAAGATACCTCTATCATTAAAAAAGTACTTGGAATAATAATTTTTTTATTAGCAACATAATTAGAGTATTCTTCTCTTTGAAATAAGTTTATTTAAACTTAAATTTAAAGAACTGATAAATATGGAATGCCAACTAAATATATCAGTAAATCTCATGTCAAGTTGAGGAACGTGACAATCTTGTAAGTTATCATAACAGAAATATGTGATTTATTAATAATTATTGTTTAGTTTATGTTGTAATATTTATTTACTTCTCTATCCATAAATGTGTATAGCATATTTTACTAAGCTGTTAGGATCCTGGAGAAGGCTGGAACCTTTGATGTGCCGATAGCACTAACAACGGCGACGACTTTCTGACCAACGACGAGTTTCCACGAACACCAAAACACTTATATTTCGCTCGATGCGCGTGTCGCCAACCAAGTTGGCATCATCCGCAGACGACTAAAACTAAGGAAATTCAGTGGTCGTCTTCAGTGCTAAGCTATTAGGAATTATAGGATTATAGCAGGTGTGCCTCATTGTCGCTACACGATTTCGTCACGATTTTTGGAACCGCTCTTCTGTAATAATCTATCTTTCTCTTTTTAAATACTATCTGATTAATATTTAACTAAAATAGCATATATCTGGAAAATAAATTGAGAACTGTTGAAGAACACTACAGACGAAATGATGTAAACAAAAATTAGGACATAAATAGAAGGATTAAGGTTTGTAGAGATTGTTTGAGAAAAAAGGACATAAATAGAAGGATTAAGATTTGTAGAGATTGTTTAAAAAATATCTCAAATAAACAAAGTAACATAAGAAGAGGAATTAGCAAATAATGCAGATAGTTACAGATCCAGATTCAGTAGAGGTAGCAACACACACACACACACACACACACACATACACACACACAAAGAAATAGCAGAAATTTAAAGTCAATAAAGAAGATTTGGCAACAAGAACAATGCTCAGAAATGTGGAGGGAGGCAATAATAATACCTCTACATATGGAAAGAGTTAAAAACAGACGCAAAAATTTTTAGCGATAGCAATTCGCGATAGCGTACGGATATATGCAGAAAAGAAAACAGGGGAAAACCAATGCGGGCTCAGAAAAAATCCGGTTAGTTACAGATCAAGTTTTTATATTAAAAGAAATCCAAACAATGTGATATGACATTAACATTCAGTTACACATAATCTCTATTGATTTTAAAAGGGCATATGAATCAGTAAACTAAAATAAATTAAGTATACGAGATTCCAAATAAAATTATAAGACTAATCAGAATGACGATTGAAAACTCTGTAAAGAGTTAAAGTGAATTGTGTTGTCTCTGAACCTTTCCAAGTGACAATGGGACTAAGGCAGGGAGACTCTCCATCAAGTACTTAATCAGTGGCGTAGCCAGGCCCCCTCCCCCCGAAATTATAAGTACTGTACCCATAATTCGAATAAACTTCTTTCGGTCGATACGATTAACCTAGATCTGCGAAAAATAAGTATAGTAACATATAAATATGAGACATAAAAACCAGAGCAAAAAAGCCTTCGTGAAGGGATCGATATAATGATCCCTTCACACGTGCTACCGCATTTTTAAAAGCGTTGTCAAGTATAACCGATTTCCAGGAACTTAAGGAAGAACAAATCCTTTTATATATATTGCTCATCACATTATGATATTATCATGTAGTATAACAAGTAGTATAACAAAGTAGTATATCATGTAGTATAAAGTATAACAAAATATTGCTCACATTATATACCTTTCGTTATATCATAAAACAATTGGATGGTGAATGTGATGTAGAATTAGAATGTTTCCCATTTAAATATTACGGATCCATTTTACATGTTCCGCAGCAGTGTCACATCGACATCATTGGCATTCATCGGATGCCTAAATTACCTAATACCATCGAACGTTTTGTGGTAAAGTGGGGTCAACAATAATTCTTGAAATAGAAGTCATACAGTTATTCTTGAATTTAGTGTATTATTTTGATGGGTTTTGTGTGAAAATTGATTACTTATTAGTATTCTATCACAACTTGTTGAATGAAAGCGTCTTTATTTGACGATTTTAGCTTACTGTAAGAAAAGTTATACGGCCCCGATCTCCCATTGCGGCAATTGTGGTTATCCTTTGAAAATTTTTTGTCTCATATTTCGATGTTACAAATAGTATATATTGCAACACTGAACAGTGCACGGGTGCAGCGCAAGCAAGTTACTCGGTAGTAGGTATCTGTTAAAGCATTGTTTGTTGTAGCGAAAAAGTGACAAATAAAAGTGACTAGTTAATTAGAAATTATTTTTATCGACTGTCAGAATTTGGATTATTTAAAAATGTTAAATATAATGTTTCAAAACTTTCCTTGGTATTTTTGTTCTCAAACCCTGTTGGGCCCCTCAAATCAAAATTCGGGCTACGCTGCTGAGCACCTTTATTTTAGAGTGATGATTTTAACATTATGAGTATCATTATGAGCATCAGCATTTTGCAACGGTTATTGCATCTGGCTGGTACTAAGAATTACGATTAAAAACAAATTAATTGTCTTTGACAGGGCAAAACAAAACTCTATTACTATCTTAATTGCTACACTTATTAATAATGCTGACGTCATATCCTGTCGGGAACATATTATATCATATGGCTCTTGACGAGCAAGCATTGGGCCCTATTTCCGTTCACTGCGTGAAAATTATGCACTTGAATGGTACTGCGGGTAAATATAGCCTGGCTACGAAGATGCAAACTAAAGCATCCACCATACGAATATATTTTTCCTGCTAGGTACTTTATTTCCCTCGTGCAGGCAAGAGGTAGTGGCCCTTAATTAGTTTCTTAGTAAGGGGATTACCATAGAGATACGGCTTGGTAATATTTCGAAATCTGGGGGAGATAACAAGGCAGTATATTACCTGGGAAATTCTCTAAGTGTCCCCCATGAGCTGTTGAAACACATATATAGGATTGCGTGTGTCGTATATGCTCGTATGCCCCTAGCTGGAATGTGTCGAGGTGGAAGCGCACGCGAGAAAGGAAAGAAAAGTTGAGCAAATACGAAACTTCCGCTGTCACTTCACCAAGATATAAATGCTATATTGAAAAACTCTGCATTGTTATTAATAAGTATATGTGTATAATTTAATGGAACGTTGAAAAGAGCGAACCACCCTGTATATTTGAATACAACAAATGTTTGGTGCAAAATTTCCGACGCCGTTTTCCCTTTAAGCAACTCAAATTATCGTAATTTTGAATTTAATCCAATAAAAACTATTTGTAGCAATTTTCCTTAATAGCAGAAATATAATATCATGAATTATAAATATACAAAAATTGTTGACCTGGAATTTTCTGAATCACCATTTCGCGTGATATCTCAATCTACGTATAATGAAAAAATCAATTTTCACTACCCTAAAATTACCCTCCCAACGGATACGGCACAAAAACAAACAGCAGTTAAATAGCGGGTGAGATTATTTCAACCATGAACTATCGTTTTTATACACTACCGGTAAGCTAGGAAACATTACAAAGTGCCCAGGATACTAATATTAATGATAACCTAATGTAAGTCACTAAGGGCCGGTTCATCAGTGCAAGGTTATATATTTTGACCGTGGTCAAGTATTAGCTGCCAGTAATATTAACGTCAAACTGTTTTTTATTATTCCGGTTAACCCAAATTTCAATTGGCATCCCAGGTATACCTAAAAGTAATAATCAACAATTTAATACTGTCAATCAAATTCTTTAAACTCCAGCTCAAGCATACATCCATCAAATGGTCGTTCTGAATGCTAAGGAAAGTGGTAAACATAGATATGTGCGACCACACGGATGACGTCACGCCATACTGCCAGGGGGCATACAAATTATAAGTATCTTACATAAATATCGATTTTTAAATCGTCGCGTCGCTTGTTGATAAAGGGAAGAGGGGGATCAACTTCAATTTTTCTCTGAAAAATTGAGGGTAAGATTATACGCCTTATCAAACGACATGTCGACAAAATTGGGTTAGGGACTTAAAACGGGTCAATTTAAGCAAAACTTAAAAATAATTGTGAACATTATTTTGTATCAGGTAAATAATATTATTTGCACAAAATAGAGCAATTGTTTGTGGACCCCCCCCCCCGCAATGTGGCCCGAAATTATCAAATAATTATTATGACATGACATGCAAAAATAGGTAATAATTATGATTCTTTTCTTTAAATGAAAACAGATTGGGTGGGCTATGTGGTGGGCCATGTTATAAAGACCTGATATGAGGTTGGTAGAAAGTATAAATATATGTACCTATGGAAACCTGTCGATAATGGCACATTAAAATATTTCAAAACTATGATGAGTCAATGGAATTCAAATGAAGGAAATATAAAGAAGTTTATCAGTAGGTACACAAACCTAATGTTACGTTCACTTTTGTCAATTGACCATTTAGATCTCAGAAGGTCGTTGTAGGTATATAATTCTGATTAAATATATTAGGGGAATCGACGGCTCTCTTCCTTTAACATTTATTATTAGATCTCAAGGCATGTATGTCACAAGTTTAGTAACGACACATTGTGTTGTGCTATTTTCATAGAACATTATTGATTCGTGTCAGCTTATAGTAGCCACTATGTCCCTATTCTGTGAGCGAGTTTAGGCTGTCTGCAGTTTTATGGCACAGGACCTGATTTCCAGGCCATTGTCTGGACATGTAGGACGAAGCCCATTTTTATTTCCTGTTTACTTTGCCTCGTGAACGAGTGGTACTGCGACATATTTCAAGTATAAAACGTGTTCTCCTAAAAGAATAAATACGTTGTTATTTCCACGATAATGTGGGAATTAATAAGAAAATCACTGTGCTATGTTTGTGTGGTTCGTGAGAAAATTTTTCGAAGCAGCATCCATCAACTCAGCTTCTTACGTCGAGTGTCACACCACCTTGTAACCTCGCCATCTAGTAACCTCGCCACTTAGTGACCTCGACATCTTGTTACTTTGATATCTTGTAACTCTGGACACCTTTGTAACATTGGTACCTGGTAAGTTGTGCACTCCATCTGTAACTTCACCTCATACCGTCGTTGGATTTGCCTCCACCAAGTTGAAATCTATCAACTACATACGTACACTTGCTAGAGAGGCCCACCTTATTGGACGACTTGCTGTCACTCAGATAAGATTAGTTTAAGCATACTATTTTAATGATTCTTGATACTACTATAGTATGCACTTGCACATATAGATAATGATTAACTATCTGTACGAATAGGTACCTGAAGGATGCCGATACTTTTATAGTTGGTATGTTTATTTCCAATCTAAATTGAATATGTATTTATCTGTATACTTTCGCTATTTTGATACTATGTTTACGTAGGTATAGTCCTATTTCTTGTTAATATTGGTTGTGGGAAGGTCATAGTGCACTTTGACATCGACAGAATAGTAAAAGTACCTAGAGGTATATGATGTTCGTTTGATAAAAGATATGTGTAGAATACTACATTTTGGGAATTAGTTCTAAATTACGGTCCGTATAAATATACAATTTGATTTGTATGCAATATTGTATGTAATTTGACTACACTTTAATTCCATCAAATTTTTGTATAACCTTTGACATAATTTTTAGTTTAAATTTTTAAATTAAACTTCCTTTGACGATGCGGCATTTTTTCATTCTCATATATGTCATATATGTTACAAACAATAGGTTCGATACCCAGGATAAATGGGGACTATCTGACTTGATTGCGAACAGTCAGTGGCGTCCACGGTTAATTAGTGACTACGGTATCCACCGAACTTACTAATTTTAATTTTTTTTCTATTTCATTAAGCTGAGCTAGCTTAGGAAAACTTTTATTGCCCACTTTAATCGCTGTTGGGTGTACTCTGGAGAGCAATACTAATTATTAGAGCAGTAACTAACGCATACTAAAGATCGATTAAATTAGATAGGTAGCCCCGGTTTGTAAGCTACGAGGCAACCTATCTAATTTAATCGATCTTGACACGTACCCGCAGAACATTATCCAGTGACATAACCATGAAATAAAATCTTCTTCTTCTGCGTTTGGTTCCTTGACATGGGGCCGCATAACTAAGAATGGAGAAGTGCCATTAATTGAACATTAAAATAACACATTACCTATATAAACCTTTAAATACTTTTATATATTGGAACCATAACATTTTATTATATAATAAATTGTATGGTGCTTTATCTATTTTCGTCCTCTATATATATATATTCCACGAAAACTGTAAATTGGAATTGTCAATCATAAAATTAACCGTTTCAAAACAACCATTCATACCGTGTTTAATACTTTAGGGCCGCTATACCTTTGGCCACAGTCCAAATTGTAAATAGCCCAAAATACACAAATATATATTAATAAATATCAGTAGATATTTTGTAAACTATCGAAAAATGTACATGTTTACATAACAACGATTATATGTAGATAGTCTAAGCTTAGGTAAACTAATGAAATGGTTTATTTAGGTAAATGTGTGACGTACGGGGTGAAATTTATCTTGATCCTAACTAACGCATTTATATGGGCATTAAGAATTATACCTGTATAATTTCCACTGCACACATTTTGCAACAACAGCTCACGTCTGTCTTATAGTTATCTTATTTTATAACATATAACTGACATGGGTGACTTTTAAAAGCCTTATTCTCCGTCTAACGTCATATCTGCTATATTTTTCACGGAGATGTTCTGCCTCGGTTTCAAACGGCACGACATGGAAAACGTCACGAAGAGGAGACGCAATCAATGTATCTCCGTTTGCAGAGATCTGCAGATCATATATTATGCTATATTTTAACAGATGCCAACGCGCTTTCTTTTTCATACTGTCGCTCTATACTCTATATCCTTATAACCAGGATATACTCTCATCTTAAATTTGCTACTCTTATACCTACGCTACTCAGTCGTACCAATCAAGCACTTGGTTGAAGTTCATCATTACTTGTTGGTGTGTTTTATACCTACATCACCAGATGTTTATTACTTAAAAGCCAGTGTATTTTTGTCCGCTACACAAAAGTCCTTTACGTTCTGAAATGTTGAAAGATACGGCAGTTCTTTGTCATTAAAAGGCACTTTGTCTCTAGGCACTTTTCGCGAGATTAATGTGAGGTTCGTCTACAATGCTTTCATAATCAGGAGACGCTTAAAACTAATTTTACATTGTTTCATGTAAATGGAATGAAAATTGAAGTAAGCTTTCGTAATGCTTGTGATTCTAAAAGTTTTGAATCTATTAGTAGAGGTCTCTTGGATATCGTTCAGTTTGAAGTCACTTTAAGGTACAAAGCTACGACTCATGTCAAATGATTACTTACCCACTGGGGCATAATTACCCACCTGTCGTAAAAAAAAATCCCGTGAGGGGGGGTTGCACTTTCAAAAAAATATGTTTGTTTTTGTTGATATATATGATGATGATGATATATATTGATATATATCCCAAAAAATGTTTTTTGGGCTATATATCGCAATATCTGGAAAAAACTACACAAGCTATTTGTTTACTTTTTTCAAAGAATTATACAACAAACGCGAGCGCCTGGTGTCTATCAAATTAATTCAATATTATACATTTTTTTTTAATTGGTGGTAAAGATAAAAGTTCTCTGCATGCAAAATCTCGATATGCGGTCAACTATAAAAAATATTGATATTTTCTACATACATAAATGGAACAAAATATCGACTGAGGCTTGAAAAAGTTTTAAAAACATTAATAATATGCAAAACTTTCATAATTCCCTTACACAAAATAGTACTTTTCCCAACCGGTTACATAAATAGCTATTCACCGATTCGTGAATGTAACAGTGGATTAACCTTTGCTGTTTGTTTTATTTTTATTTCAATATTGGTTGTCATTATTTGACGCAATTTGCTATCTTTCCTTTTCTGACAAAATATGCATTTCTTTATAATACAACTGTTTGTTCTTAGTATCATTTTTTGTCACGCTGAACATTAATCTTGGCAATATCCCTTATGATGTTCATTTTCATCCATTTTGATTTAAAAAACTCAATATTTCTCATACTTGTATAACTGCTATAACAAGTTCTATGCCACAACATGGCTCTTGTTAGATTCGTTTCCCAAGAACTTTTCTTGTGAAACTGCAGGGAGTGTCCTCTCATCAAATTCGTTATCAACTGACGTATTTATTTTAGAACGACGAACTCTTTTTGAGCTTTTTGTACGTCGATGATTCGGATCACTTGGGTAGCCATCAAACGCGACTATTATTTGTGATCCATATATCCTCTTGAGATACACTCACCGGTAAAATATTCGCCCCACTCAAAATGTTGATGAAGTTTGCTTATCAATAACTTTGTTAATTTAAGTACGATTCGATAAAATTTTTTTATCTAGTAGCTAAATTTATAAATCTCACAGATGATTGAAAAAAACTAGGCAAATGTCCATATTATACAGAATAACACAAAAAGTGCCTTTTTACTCTAACTTTAAAACAATATATGGAGTGGCCAACCTGTTACACCTTATAATTTCTTATTTTGTTATCAAGCTAAATCTATTCCTTGCATTTTCTTTTTTTACTTGATACAATAACTTTATTTTTGTTAAAGCTACAAGGGTTTTAGAAAAACGTTACATTTTACATTTATTTCTATAACAATTTTAAAAATTTAACCATAACAAAAACGACCTGAAAAGAAACTGAAAAACCTAATCAACTTGGTACTAAATGTTTCCCCCACGTGCACGAATGACTGCTGCAATTCGTCTTGTCTTCGTCTTCGTCTCAATTAGATTTTGAATGTAACCCTGGTCGATTTGCTGCTGTAAATTTGCGGGAGCTGGTACACAAGATTGTCCTTTCCTTCGAAGATCATCCCAAATTTGTTCAATTGGGTTTAGGTCTGGGCCTCGAGGAGGCCAATTCATTACTGGGATATCAACCTCGGCTAAATACTCATTAACGATTCGTGCAACATGCGGCCGGGCATTATCATGCATCAACATAAAATCGTCTCCGATGAACGGCGGAAAATGAATAACATATGGTTCTAAAACGTCTCTTACATACCTATCTGCTGTCATAGTTCCCCTATTCACTATGACTAAGTCCGTCCGGGCTTCCATACGCACGCCACCCACACCATTACAGAATCGCCTCCATAGTTTACTATAGGCGAAAAATGGTTTTGGAAGTAACGCTCAGCAGTTCTACGGTAAATTCTTTCACGTCCATCCGGTGATCTGAGACCAAAAATTGACTCGTCAGTGAATAGGATATTGCTCCATTCTTCATTACCCAATATTCGTGTTCCCTAGCATATCTAAGGCGTTCAACCCGATGGTTTCGTAATAATTCTGGACCCGTTGCCTCCTTGCTCGCAGTCCAGCCTTCCAGCCAAGCCGCCTTCTTATTGTTATATCGCTTACTTGAACTTGCCTCACCTCCTCTAATTGGTTTTTCATTTGCACAGAAGTAATTCTTCTGTACCGCAAAACATTTAGCGTTATAAAGCGATTATCTCGCTCACTAGTAGATTTTTTTCGACCGTGAGTTTGGTGTATTCACAAGAAGAAATAATTGTTTCTTCTTGTGAATACACCAAACTCACGAAACCGTTTTACAGCTCTTTGAACTTTGCATCTTGACATTCCGAACGCTCTGGCCACATAATATTGTGAACTAACTAATTTAGCTACTAGATGAAAAAAAATTAGTCAAATCGGACTTAAATTAACAAAGTTATTGATAAGCAAACTTCATCAATATTTTGAGTGGATCGATTATTTTACCAGTGAGTGTAGTTCATACTACTTGTTGCAGATAGAACCAAATGATTCAGTCCAATAGTAAATAGTAACAGAAATGAGCAAAATCCTGCATTTTAAGATTTGTTATAAAATTTCATCAAACTTCGAATCCTATAGGAATGGGTTAGGATGATATATATTGGCCTAGTAAGACTTGTAATCAAGTTTATTGTCGAAGGTGTTACAGAATTTTTCATCTATTTTAATTTAAGTAATATCCGAGACTACCTCTATCGACAATGCGAATGGATCACAGTCCTGACATTGCCAGAATTTGAATAGGGCGGGCCGGCCGGTACAATTTGTAACAGCGTCCGAAAATTTGTAAGGTGGCCACGTTTTCTTCGACACTTGATAGTAATACCTACATAAATTTTGTTTATATACGCTACGATTTATAAATTATTATAATTTCGTTTATATTTACTCGTGATTTAAATTGTTTACAAAGCTCGTGGTTGTCCCTATATTGTTTCGTGATTGGTCATAAAATATACTGCATTTGGATTTTGTTTACACGAAAATGCCCGAGCAATCAACTAGCCGCTGCAAGGAGCTTGTATTTTACTTGTATTTACTTGCAAACTTGTATTTTACTTGTACTTGTGTACCAAATAAGTATTGTGAGGCAGACGTGAAAATAATATGCCACTATTACCTTTGTCTACGGTTAGTAAGATCTCACAAGCAGGGAAAAATAATGAACTGATCTCCTCTCCACCAAAAGAAAAAATGTTCTTATAGGTACTAAAATGTTACGAATTCCCATAAAACTCATAAATAAAATAAAATAAAGTAACACAGTAAGCTACAAAATAATGTTTTTATAAAAAGATTTCAGACCACCGGCACCGATTTGACATAATAAATGGTATTCATTCAATATTTTATTTTTATTTCTGGCATAGGTACCCTGATAATTAATTAGCAAAGTTATTTCAGACAGTTACACAATCAATGGATCACAAATAAGTAACATCTTATTTAATTTTTCAAGAATTTGTTTATTCTTGTGGTAGAATACAAAATACAAAAGAAATTTCACTTGAACACTTACTACAGTCTGACAGACTTGGCAACAATGTTCGCTGGTCAGTTGATGACGTGCAACGGTTTTTGTTTTGAATTCCCTATATGTCATTAATTGTGCTCATTGTGGTATGTTTACACAGTTTTGTAACATGTAGATTATTCTTTAATTAAGGGATCAGTAAAAAAATCTTGTTTACGACTTGAGGCTCAAAGCTTGATGGAAATACCTAAGTGCGCCCAAGTCTCATTTGGCAACACATTGAAGTTAACTTAATACTAGAGAGGAATATTTCTTCCAAAGAGCGACATGAAAGATGTAGGTATTACAGCAATTTAGTTTTTAATGCCTTTCAAGTTCTAGATATGCAAAATATAGAGAAGGTTTATATAACTTGAATAGGATATATGAAAGAAATAAGTCATCTACATCATTCATTTACAAATGTGCAACCGTTATGAGAAAAATATCTTTCAAGTACTTATCCTTTGAGACAGTTTTAACTGAAGTAATTATACATATTTCTTTGACCTAATATTTTTAATGAATACTACTTTGCCGTAGATATAGACATACCAGTATACTATTTACTAAAGAATATGTTTTCATTATTACCATTATGAATCAAGTATAAACAGATTCCATTATAAAATCAGATTTAAATTCAGATTCAGATATAAAAATAAGACTGTATATTACATAACACATTCTCTATATGATCAACTTTTCCGTTCTGAATAATGTGCATGTGCATGTGCAGTATACTATTTACTAAAGAATATGTTTTCATTATTACCATTATGAATCAAGTATAAACAGATTCCATTATAAAATCAGATTTAAATTCAGATTCAGATATAAAAATAAGACTGTATATTACATAACACATTCTCTATATGATCAACTTTTCCGTTCTGAATAATGTGCATGTTTTCCCGAAATAGAAAAGGCAGAGAGTCCGCTATAAATGAAAACAATCTATCGATTATTTAACCGTTCGCATATGAATATAGTTTCAGGGAAAGTCGATCCTCTTCAAAGGGCCCTGATAAAATCTTGATGTTTCATACGAACGCAGTTCGACGGGTACACAGATATCGATAAAATAGGTACTGACAATTTAGAGATGGCAATTTCCGTTGGGCGATATCGCGCAGCCCGACATAATGTATTTGTGTGAAAAGGTCTACCAGTATCCTGAACATTTAATAGTGTTTCCTAAGTTACTGTTGATCGTGTTCCTAAGTTTACTAAAAAACTTCGTCGGAGGTGGGCCAATATCATACCAGTGTATTGAAGTATGCTTACAGCATTTGTTTTTATGTACAATAAAACACTGAAACTGATCAATATGATCAAGCATCAGCTGTTATCTAATGTATTAGCCTAAGAAAAGAAAGCAAATTATTCTCTTCTCTTCTCTTCTATTATTAAAAGTCCATCCAGTGATGTCCGTTAATTTATTCTGTTGCATTCTCACTCTCGCCTTGTGCTCTGCCTTTTACAAAATACTACACAAGTTCGAATGGTTGAGTCCTCTTAAGTCATCGGACAAGATGTTGATTGTCTAGCAACTGAAAAGCCTCAATGTTGGTATCGTGATGTAGTCTGCCTTCATGTTTACCACAAATCTTTTCATCTATAACCATAGGAATTCCAAGATGAAGATTACACTATTGCGTATGTACTATGTACCATGGATAATTTAACATGTTACGCAGGACTTTAATCTGAAACGTTTGGATATACTTGATGTTGCTATCTTTGGAAAACCCATTGCTAAATACCATATAACCAAATAGGTTTTAAAATCTGATTATAAACTAGAATTTTATTGTATACTGACGACTTGGAATTTCTATCAAGAACCCAGTAGTGCTGTTTATATTTTAAACTAAGGTCGCTTCCTTTCTCTTTTATATGCTTTTTCCATCGGGGCTTCGTATCTAATGTCATACCAAGGCTTTGTTATGATATGGTACTATAGCTCCGTTGATTTCAAGAGATGGTACTTCGGCAGAACTTTTATTTGTAAAATTCACATAAACTGATTTAAGCTCCTTTACTTTTATTTTCCATCGTCTGGTCTAGCCTAATGTATTTCTAACTATTTGTAGTTTATTGGTGGCTATGCACCATGCTCCTGACCTACCTCAAGAAGTGCGGTATCATCAGCGAATGTCGCGATTTTAACGTTTTCCAGTTGTGGTATGTCACTGGTGTACAGGATGAGGACAGGACCCATGAGACTACCTTGAGGCACACCTGCCTTGATTTATTTTATGTCTGAATATTCATCTTGTATGACTGAATAGCCTGTTGGTTATATATAGGCAGTAAGAATTTGCACATACTGTTTTGGAAGCATTTTATTTAAC
Organism: Tetropium fuscum; assembly: GCA_964058915.1. Taxonomy (NCBI): domain Eukaryota; kingdom Metazoa; phylum Arthropoda; class Insecta; order Coleoptera; family Cerambycidae; genus Tetropium; species Tetropium fuscum. Next base: position 966 of record CAXKVY010000474.1, on the reverse strand, counting down.
TTAAGTATCAGTCCGTTGTGCCCATCTTTTTCAAGGACGCTACTTTTCTTCTTCTTCTCTTTCAAACTTTCTTCTCTACAAGAACTTTTTCAATGACATCCGTCATTCGCTGCACTTGATCTATAGTAGATTGCTCTTATCTGAATCTTAGTAATTGGATTAGGTTTTATTCTCTTGAGGAGTAACTTGTCAAAGAGCTTTGAATAGTTGACTGGAAGAAGCGAGATAGGTCGATATGATTGTACATAATTAATTGGCTTACCAGGTTTGGCTATTATGATGACTTCTGCAACTTTCCAAATGGCAGGTACATGTTTCAGTCGAAAGGCTGCGTTGAAAAGGTAAGTCAACATCACAATACTTCTGTTGAGTAGTGATTTCAGAATTTCACCAGTTGTCAGATCACATCCTGGTGCTTTGGTGTGACAGGTCCGATATCTTCTGATATTGTATTTCTAATTTCATCTAATCATATTAGTAGAGTTAGAAACCAGTTAGTTTCAAACTGGTTTGGTTTGAATGTTTGTTCTCGATGGTCTGCAAAAGGTCGGCTTTTTGTTTGTTATCTCTTGCCCAAGGACCACGATTATTTCTTACAGGTGGAAGGTGGAATGGACATTACAGGCCGCATGATTTTCTTGGTTGCCTTCCATAGCGGGTAGTCGGCTTCCTCATCTGAAGAGGTTCCTTAGGTACGAGCTGATTGAATGTTCATTCAGTTCCAATATTTCTCTTTTAAGCGTTTGTGCCTTGTTCTTAAGAATATTTTTGTTCAGTGGGTTTGTCTGTTGCCATCTTCTTCTGGCTCTTCTTTTTCCTCTTACCAGGCTTCTCTTTTCTTTACGTAAGTAATTTGTTCTGTATTTTTAAATGCAGATGCTTGCATAATTTAAATTATTAAGATTATTTTATTTTATTTATTTTATTTTTATTTATACCCAAAAAATTATTTTTTGTACGTCGTTT
>CAXKVY010000473.1:0-30141 GCA_964058915.1 Tetropium fuscum | reverse complement strand
AACCTGATGTAAATTCATATTTACACACGTAGAAAGGCCTGGTGAGGGCAGCTTTGAACGCTCTCCCCCCTTGCGCCCCCTGATGTGAATCGCCTCGATATCAAAACAATCGGATGCCGGAGGATCCTGGGAGGCCTCACTTGTCATCACTTATTTGTACGTATGCTGCTATGATTTACATTGTTGAAAAGTGGAATACATTAAGGTTGGTCGAGTAAAATCATCTCACCTTGTAGTACGAGGTGTGGGAGATGGTAGATATCTACACCACTCGTGACAACGGTATGATTGATCGAATTGAAATGTTAAGATGTTTATTAAACCCTCCGACGTTTTTCCCACGATTTCACATTGCTATTGCATACGCGGTTGTCAACATTTAGAGTTAGCTGCTGCTACAGTAGTCTTATGTATCATTAAACTTATAAGGTTACTGTTTAACCTGATTGGTTGAAGAGGTAAACAAAAGTAAATCAAATAGCATTGCTATTTAGATTTTTTAGATGCAAATCTGGATCTGATTATGTCTCTTTTTTTACAACTGAATTCAATGAGGGTGGATTTGTTGGCCTACTTTACATGTATTATCTGTTCTATCTTAGTTACGGAACAGATAATATACAAATTTTAAATCATCTTATGCAGGTACTGTTTCGACACATTTTCATGAGACAACTACCACCGTATTCAATTATAGCGGAGCGTTTCATTATTATACCGTTTGCTTACAGATGCACTTATAGGAGTTCACTGCACGCACGGCTTAAATAGGACGGGCTATTTTATTTGTAATTACATGGTAAATCGAATGAAGATGACTGCTGAAGATGCGATAGCACGTAAATGTTATTTATTTTGTTTTGAAGGAGCACAAACGTAATAACTTCTTTTGTAGGGTTTGAATCTGCTAGAGGACATACAATGGAGCGACAAGTGCTTATCAAGGGCATTCAAGTTAGCAGTAAAGAGGATAAGGAAGAATCCACCTCTATTTATAGAAATTATGAGCAGTACCGTTCGCCTTTGGAGGATAACTATGAGGATTCCAGGGCCTCGTTGAGAGACCGCGAACCGCTATCATGGCGTACGCATAACCCGCGTAAGTTAGTTATTGTTTTTTTTCACAACATAATGTATTCGTTTGTTTTTGAGTTAAGTATTTTGGATTAAGAATTTTTCATATAATGTACTATTTTTTCGATGGGGGTTATAGTTTTGCAAATTTTTTAAGGTAACTCTAGTCCATACCATGAGGATCGTTATCGAAATCGACCATTGAGGGTAGAAGAACCATATAACAATCCGAGAAATTATTCCTACAAAACAAGAAATAGAAATAGGGGCAGGTCTGGTAATGGCGAAAGAATTTCCGCGAGTTCCAGTGGTAATTGGAGAGAGAGCCCATGATGACAATTATTTTGTTGCATTACGTCAAAGCTTTAATTATACTACTTACTTATCGTTGTAATATATCGTTGTGGATATAGGATGGTAACACTATTATGATGACTGTATGACAGTATGATTAGCATGTAAACAAAATATGAAAAGAAAATATATCTCTATGACAGTAATTATTGCCAAAATTTATTAGGCCTCCTTGTTTGTTTATTACATGTTCTCAAAGTGAATGATTGACATGCCCATCACACATTAGCGACTTCCCTTGTCCGCAAATTGGGCGTCATAATTCTGCCGGGAAAAACTGTCAAGACTCGTGTTGACAAAACGGGGCGCTATTGTTCTGACAGTGAGCGGCTATTAGTCGGATTCCGATAGCTCGGGCATCGCTACTCTTAACCAGCTATGCGTTGTGTTTCAAAGGCACCCTTCTTAATTTGACGATGCCAAATTATGCGCCGACACCACACGTAAGATGGATATCACCAGCTTGTTAACTAAATTGCTTCACTTTATTTCGGAGCTAGATCTCGGCCGATATGGCAAATTAATAGCGGCGACCTTTCTTTCGCCCGTTTCATCCACTCGGTATACGAGGAATGGTCAAAAAGATCTTAAGTGCCCTAAACAATTAATGGCGTTACATCTTCCGTTTGCGTTATCTTCTGTTATCCTTACAGTTATCTCATATTTATAAGTATTCTGACAAACATAGAATATAATTCATTATTTTACAGCACTAGTTAGGGATAGTAGTGTTCCTCGGCATAATATTTTTTTCTAGCTAGGCCTGTTAATATACCTATAAAAAAGCTGAATAGTTTTTGTAGGTTCTTACCAGAAATAATTCTTACAAGAATATATTTAGTGATAGAATATGCCAAGTGATCAATAATTATGTTTTGGTATATCAATCATGGATTTTACAAGTAATAAATAAGGCAGGCCTGCTATGGTTTTATCCTTAAAAAACTAATTATAATTTGGGTAGATATTAGGTACTAAACTTCAAAAAAAAATCATAGAAAACTTCCATCACGTGAATGTTTTTTACACTGAGAAAAAAAACAATTGTGGTAACTGAAGACTCATTTGTAATAAATAAAAATCTCATGAACATAGGGGACAACTACAACGTTGCTTTATGATAACTACATTTGGTTTGCTGCATGAAAGTGGGTATTTATCACAACTGCTCTAATATCTAAGTACTTGAGTTTCTTTGTGGCAAATGGAATGTGGTAGTTAACACTAACACCTTAGTTAGTTGCTGCAAAATGACAATGTCATGCTTATACCAAAGTTTACGTAAACTTTGCTTATACTAAAAGCATGATGAATGTAAAAATGAAACTATATGCTATAGGTATACTTAGCTCAGAATTAAAATCTAATATGTATTATATTATCCTAATATATTATATATAAAATAAATATCAGATATAATTGCAGTAATACAAAACTAACGAATATAATAAATATGAAAATAAAAATGGCCTAATTGTAATACTTATACTATAAGTATATTTAAGTAATGTAAAAATGAACCTATACTCAAAATTAAACACTCGAATATAAAATATAGAACAAAGATCTGATCAGTCCATCCATCCAGTCAGTCTATTTGGCTATATAGCAATCCCCGCCACACAAAACACAATAAACACAACTTATATAACCACAAAACACCACTGACATTCCCTCACGACTCACGACGCAATACAAAAATTACAAAATGAGATGAGAAGCATGGCAGTAGAGATGGTTTAACCGTAGCCGACCGGGAAAAGTCGAGGGTGGTCGAAGCTTGTAATATCGAACGAAAAGTGTTTATTGCAAGCTCTGGGTAAACTGTGGCAACTAGCTCTGTTAGTTGGCAGAAGTAGAAGAAGCTGAAATAAATTAACAGAGCAGTTGATTCAAAAGCCCAAAGTTACGACAACTCGTACTTTCATAGTAAATACCTAAAATCACTTGTACATGGTATTAATTAATTTTTTAATTAGTGATAAATACATAGTCCAGTAGCAGCAAGTGTGTTTTTATGGGAATGATTTTTCTTACGCCAATTAGCACTCTCTTACGCGATTTTTTTTAAATTTACAAGAAATAGAAAAGCAGTTCTCACAAATGTTTTTTTTCCAAATGAGTAGGTCAGTGAGGCCATTTATACTGTATAATTTCGTGTATGCTAATGAAAATTAATTAACTACTCACTCACTGTAAATTGCCCAATGTATTCAATAAGTCAAGAATATGCGCGTATTGTACATGCATTATGCAATTTTATGTTCTAGAGTTCAAACTAGACTAGAACTGGAATTATATACGCTCCCAAGAATCACGATCTGCGTTGCGCGCGTAATTCCGTGCAGCGCCGATACGGCTTGTGAGTGAGAGTCTACTCAGTACGCAGTTTGTCTAGACAATCGTTGGAGTATACGGCGTATAGGGAGTATATCCTGTGGAAACACTACTGGTAATAAATAAGACAACTGGCTTCTCGCAAATGTGTTCATTCTCCAGATAACTTCTTCTGTTACATAATGTGGAATTTATGTAACACGGAACCAACTTCAAAATCAATCGAAGAATTGTATGAAAGTTATTTTAAAATGAAGATAAAAACCAAGACAAGAAATGGGTGCCGCATAAAATGTGTTCAACTTATGTTCGTGAACTACGTAAATGGTCACGGAGAGAAAAACATTTGAGATGTAGTATTCAAAGAGTCGCGGAACGGTTTCGAGAAACTGGAGAATACACCAGGAGAATGGGTTTAGGAAGAAAAAGATGTACAACTCAGCAGGACGACCGTTTTTTCGCCCTAAGAATACTACGAAACAGGGACTCTACTTCAGTTAGTGAGCGGAATGCTTTACAACATGTACGTGGTGTAGATATTAGTGTACGAACTGTGAGAAGAAGGCTAAATGAAGTTGGCTTAAAGACAAGAAGACCTGCCAATAGCCCATTGCTGACTAGAGAAGATCATAGACAGCGCCTTCTTTTCGCCCATGAACACCAAAATTGGGGAATTGAGGGATCGGGTAAAATCCTGTTTGCTGATGAATCGAGATTTTGTATGTTATCTCCAGATGGCCATCACAGAGTATGGCGAAGAGGTGCGAAAGGTTTGCAGATTGCAATATTGTGCCAAGGCTCAGTTTTGGTGGTGGCTCAATTATGGTGTGGGGAGGAATTAGCCTTGAAGCTCGTACAGAGTTAGTCCTGGTAAATGGTGGGGCAATGACTGCAGATAAGTATATTATTGACATTTTGGAACCACATGCCTTTTGTCCCATTTATTGGAAACAATTCCATGCTAACTTTGATTGCTTTAAGACCTCATTTTCATTTCCGGTTTAACCGGAAACAACATAAACTTTGTTATTTTTAACGGAATACCCAGTATGTTAATCAAAATTTAGATGGCACAGGAAATTCTAGGGCCAAAATATGTTATATCGATCACAAATTATTTCATTTTCACATAAAACAAATGAATGCAGGAACAAATCTGTTATGGCTATTGAAGTTTTTTGGTGAGTAAAATTTTATAAGTCATAAAATTGTTATTTCCGGCTGAACCGGAAGTACTACGAAAAGTGATTTTCAGACTCAAATTACTTGGATAGTTTTAATAGAACGCCTTGCATTGAACATTAAATTTACATTCTACTAACCTTTTTCGATATTTTTTGTTTCTAATGTCCCCTGTCTAAACCTAATAGTTGATGAGATATCGAGATATCGGCGGCTGAATGTTCACCTGAATGTTCACCCACATCACAAATCTGCATTCGCAAACATTCAGTTGCCGATATCTCATAACCCATTAGGTGTAGACTGGGGACACTAGTTATAAAAAATATCCAGAAAGGTTAGTAGAATGTAAAGTTAAGGTTCAATACAGGGTGTTCCATTAAAAATATCGAAGTAATTTGAGCCTGAAGATCACTCTTCGTAGTACTTCCGGTATAGCCGGAAATGCTATGACTTGCCGGAATGCCATAAAATTTTACTCCCCAAAAAATTTAAATAACTATCAGATTTGTTCCTGCATTCATTTGTTTTATGTCAAAATGAAGTAATTTATCATTGATATGACATTTTCAACCGCCATTTTCTCTAAAACTGTCAAAGATAGATATAGGATATTCTACATGTTTTGGATCTAGAATTTTCTGGACAATCTAAATTTCTAATAATATATAGGGTGTTCTATTAAAAATAACAAAGTGTATACTGTTTCCGGTTAAACGGAAATGACAATCAGATATTGAAGCAATCATACTATGAACCATTGTCAACCATACACCATACCAAAATTTCAAATTTATATATTTGTTAACTTGTTAACAATGAAGTTATAGGCTAACTAGTAATATCGTAGGCACCCGGTATATATATATATATATATATATATATATATATATATATATATATATATATATATATATATATATATATATATATATATATATATATATATATATATATATATATATATATATATATATATATATATATATATATATATATATATATATATATATATATATATATATATATATATATATATATATATATATATATATATATATATATATATATATATATATATATATATATATATATATATATATATATATATATATATATATATATATATATATATATATATATATATATATATTATGTATATATATATATATATTATATATATATATATATTATATATATATATATATATATATTTATATATATATATATATATATATATATATATATATATATATATAATATATATATATATATATAATATAATATAATATATATATATATATATATATATATATATATATATATATATATATATATATATATATATATATATATATATATATATATATATATATATATATATATATATATATATATATATATATATATATATATATATATATATATACCGGGTGTCAAAAAAGTCCCGGGACGGTAAAATATTTAGAAAAATATGCATCGTATCGGAAAACAAAAAAATAGGGGCTCAATATTTTTGAAAAAAATATTCAGACATACCAAACTCAACCCCCTCACTCCACCCACTGGGGCGGGGGTGCGGGTAACTGGGTAAAATCCTATGTGCCCACATAGAGTGATTTCAATATATATATATATATTTCAATATATATATATATATATATATATATATATATATATATATATATATATATATATATATATATATATATATACCGGGTGTCAAAAAAGTCCCGGGACGGTAAAATATTTAGAAAAATATGCATCGTATCGGAAAACAAAAAAATAGGGGCTCAATATTTTTGAAAAAAATATTCAGACATACCAAACTCAACCCCCTCACTCCACCCACTGGGGCGGGGGTGCGGGTAACTGGGTAAAATCCTATGTGCCCACATAGAGTGATTTCAATATATATATATATATATATATATATATATATATATATATATATATATATATATATATATATATATATATATATATATATATATATATATATATATATATATATATATATATATATTGAAATCACTCTATGTGGGCACATAGTATTTTTATAATTATACCCAATAATTTATAATATACGAATGACGATTATTATAACATATGACCTGACCAGGTAACTCTATGTATGTACCTATATAAATATAGATAAGGATAATGCAATTCGTAATTTAATATTAAAAGAGTTTTCTGACTCCCCTCGTAGTCAGGCGTAGACAGCGGTGATATGCGTGAGAACTGGGCGCAAAATAAGGAACCACCCGTCGCCGTCGTATAATGATTTTGCAGTCCGGCTTAATTTACGGCACAATATCTCGATGGGAAGCAGAGACTCTTAAATACCTGGGCATAAACATTACCATCTATATAGGTCGAGACGAGGGACTAATAAAATTAAACGGGGCCCGGTTAAAGGAGCACTAAAATCATAAGCTTCCGAAGGAAACAATGTCCCACTTAATAAATTGGGCTAATGGCCGACATTTTTCCTGTAATGTTGCAACTTAAACATCGCTATCTCAATTGAAAGTTCACTAAACTTTCTAAGGATAACGTTCTGGAAAATGCACGGATTCCTGTAACGTTTGTGTCAATATTTCGAAAACCTTCTTGGTAGGTGTATATTCTCCATAATCGCAAATAATATCTAACTAGAAGCAGGATACTTTGTTAAACAATGCTATATTTGCATGCCCTATATATGCATTTGCATGCATATATGCGAATGCAAATATAACAGAGATGTGTTATATCACTCTGTGTAAATATAAAAACATTATTTGAAATGAAAAATGGATAGTTGCTACTATCCTGAATAAAATGCGAGTGAGTTGAATTTGGACTTTTTTTGGCTACATTTGGAGGAGTGAAATTCAATTACACGTATTTAAATGCTCGGCTGAGCTGATTCAGCCAGGAGTTACAAAATTATTAGTGTTTTTAGAAATCCAAAGTACAATAATTGTTAATTAAGCATAACACAGGTCAATATGAATTTTGACTTTGAAAAGAGGGTAAGAAATTTCGATAGATTGATCGACAGTTAGACCAAAAAAAAATATATGGCCTAAAAAGTTTGCTTTTGCATTCACAAGAACGGTTGAACAGTATTTTAGAAAATCTATCCAACGTTTAAATTTTTATTTATCGATAAATCGAAACAAATATATTTATATATGATTTTTATCAGCTTTTACTATCGTATCAAATTAGAAAATAGTGGAAAAAAGTTTAAAAGTGAAACCCTTTACTTTTTATTTCATGTTCATAAGTACTTTCTCTCACTAAACTCCAAATATAGTCCTCCATCATATTTTTGTTGTATTGGCCCTGATAACGTTCTTCGAAGTTCATGATTATTTGATGAAAATGTTCTTCTGATACGCCCTTATGTTGTTTTCTAATTTATTTAAATGACCCTGTAGCATATGTACTTTTAGAGAGAGTCTGCAACACATAGTTTTAAAGTTTTCTAACATGTTTTCAACTAGCTTTAGCTAATTTTCAACTTTGTTATTCCCTAAAGAAAACAGAGACTACTGCTTTAAAACGATTTCAACTTTTTTTTTTGGAAATTCTTCACTGGAATGTTTTTAAAAATTTGTCGTCCAACAAAACCAGCTTTGGCCTATGCTTCTGACAACTTTGGAAAACATTTTTTTTTTAAGAAAAGCTTCAGATTTTTCATCTAGCTTTATACGAATTGCTTCATAAGCTCTAACTTAATAAGTAAAGGCTTTGAGTTTTTTTAACTTGATTAAAAAAACTCACTACCGGATAGGGCTGAAATCTTTGATGTAACTCTATGTGTTGTTTCATGTGTTGTTTCATACAAAGTTTTGTAAGGTTTATATATTCTTCTATTACTTCTTTTCTATAGTTGTTTAATTCGAGTAAATCCTCAAGATATCCAAGGTTTGTGGAATTGGTACACTAGGAGATAATGAACAAACATCAAAGGAAATGAAAATTTCACCCTCTTGCAATTGAATATTCTTGACCTTATCAATGAAATCATTCGAATTTTTAACTGAAAAACTAGGCTGTGCAATGGGCAAACTTTCAAATTCCTTAGTCAACCATTTTACTTTTAGACAATCCAAAGGATAAAATTGTTCCAAATGAAAGGTCTGGGATTTACGAAATTAGTTGTAATGATTGTGATCGAAAATATGTTAGACAAACGAGACGATCAATTAACACCAGATTTAAAGAGCATATGGCTCATCTAAAATATGGAAGAACAGATAAGTCTAGTGTTGCACAACATGCTTTTGACAACAATCATAGAATAGATATTAGTAATTTAAGACTAGTTACAAATGTGACCAATAATAGACAGTTGGATGCATTTGAGAGCATAGAAATTGTAAAATGTAATAGTAGTATGAATAGCGACAAGGGACCTATACCGTATAGCCCGCTTTACGCGTTGCTTAGCAACCGATGATTGAAGCGTGATTAGTCACGCGTAAATTTCACGATGATATCATACCGTAGCCCGCTTTACGCGTTGCTTAGCAACCGATCATTGAAGCGTAATTAGTCACGCGTAAATTTCACGATGATATCATTAGTGACGTCACCATGAAAATAGTATAAATATGGTAGATTTTGTAGTTTAAGATTACTTTTAATCGTCTCCGGATGATGCCAACTTGGTTAGCGAAACACGCGTCGAGCGAAGTGAAAGTGTTTGGTGTTTGTGGAAACTACTCCGAGTGTTAAAAAAACTCAGTTAGTGTAAGTTACCACCCCATTATTTTTTGGAGGTATTTCTAAATATACCAGAACTATTTAATGTTTCTACTCAACTCAACAAAATGTATTATTACCATAAAAGAAAATCTTCACAAAAGAAAATTTTGTATGAAATATTAAAATAGAAAAATAGTAAAATAAATTTTAGGACAAAGACGACACATTTTTTTGTAGAGTTGTGAATGGGAAAGCAAAAGAGAAAACTGCTATCTTTCGCTATGTCGGCAAAACCGTAAGTAATGAATAAGCAGAGTATAATATATTAATTCTATATAAAGGGTGTCTCAAAATTAACGCAAGATTTAAAGTACATAGAAAACACAGTTTTTAGTATTTGATTGTTATTTTTTTATTGAATCATAAAGTACATAGGATAGGGTTATTTATGGAGTAACACATCGGGCAAATGGCCTCCACGGCTTCGCATGCACATACGCACTCGTTTGTCGAAATTTCTCATGGCCATTCTGCATAAATGTGGCTGAATTTCGTTGATGCAGCGTTGAATCTCCTACTTTAATGCATGGTTGGTTGTGGGCTTGTTGACATATACCTGTGATTTCAAATAACCCCATAAAAAGAAATTTAATGGTGTTAAATCACACGATCTAGGGGGCCAATTCTGATCACCGAAAAGAGAGAGTACACGGCCTGGAAATGTCTCATGCAGTAATTGAATTGTTTTACGGTCTGTATGGCTTGTGGCACCGTCTTGTTGAAACCACATATTGGCCACAATCTATATCATCCAATTTCGACAGAATGAACTGTGTTATCATGTCGCAATATCGAGCACCAGAACAGTCACTGCTTGACCAGCCTCATTTTGAAAAAAATTTAGTTATGCCTCCAGCCCAAAATCCACACCAAACAGTGACACGTTGTGGATGCATTTGTTTTTCGACAATGAAATGTGGGTTCTCAGAACCCCAAAAGCGGCAATTTTGGCGATTAACAAAGCCATCAAGGTGAAAATGTGCTTCATCGCTTAGGATGATGTTCCTCGAAAAAACAGCATCTATTTGGTGATGTTCAATAATCCATTCAACGAACTCTCTGCGCTGTGCATGGTCATTTGTCTTCAGTTGTTGCGTTAATTGAATTTTGTAGGCTTGGAAACACAGATCTTTAGTGAGTTTACGCTGTAGAGAGCTTCTTGAAATTTGCAATTCTTGTCCACGGCGCTGAATTGAGGTTCCTTGATTGTCACCGACACTCTCACGCACTGCTTCGATATTGACATTTGAACGGCTTGTTCTTGGACGGCCATTGTGTTTGGCGTCTCCAACGGATCCAGTCTCCCTGAATTTTTCAATTAATCTCTTCACAGTTGACTAAGTTAAAACACTATTCCGACCATATTTTGTATGAAATTTTCGAACTGCGGCCGCCAAGCTTTCCTTATTTTTGAAATATTGTTCAATAATGAAGACACGTTGTTCTATCGTGTAACGCTCAGAGATATAGAGAGGTAACGCTCCATTTTTACTAACCCTAAACTGTCAGCTATCGAATTGTTTTTTGTTTAGGGTTGCCAACACTTTACTGTACAAATGGCGGAAAAATCAAATCTTGCGTTAATTTTGAGACACCCTTTACTAGGCATGAATTCATGAATTTTATATAACAACTCTCTCCTTATAAAAAATGTTGGTGTTATACAACTTTAAGAAGTTATACAAAAATTAGAAAATGGTAATGAAATGGACCCTATTTAGTTAAGAAAACTGTTTAAAGAGGAGACACCGATTTTTAAATAACAAGTGGTTAGAGTATAAGCACGCACTAGGAAAGACGTGGTGTGGAGTGATTGAGATAAGGCGGGATATAGTGGAGACGAGGGCATATGGGGAAGCAGGTAGTTGGTCTCTGGTGTGTGTGAGTGACTAGTGTTTGACGTCAAATTTCCCAGGTTAGTAAATATACTTAATTCGTAATGTTTATTATTAAATTTGTTATCTTGAAAATTACCGTCTTCATTTTATTAAAATTGTCTGTGTTATATTTTGTTTTTGAACTATGAATAATTATGATACGTTATGCATAAACTATACACATTTTACTTGTTTATTTAGTGTGTTCAGCTCCTTCTGTTTTAAAAGTATTTTATTTTGTTTTATTAAGTTTGATCTAAGTAATATTGTTGACCTCTTTGTTCCATTCATGACTACGAGTAAGTTTATCATACTTGTGGGTTTTGCTTATAACAGTGACCTAATTGCCGCTTATTGTATGAGATGATGAATGTTTGTGCCTTGTTGAATTTATTAACACTTTTCCCCGTGCCTGGACGAACACGCTAGTTGCCTCCCGTATGGGACCTTCGTTTTTGCACCAAAACCTTACAACTACTAGCTGGGTTGCCTCCCGTATGGGACCTCAGTACCTTCTGACGAAAGTCGGCTAACTAACAACAAACTCTTCAGTTTTGTATCTTGAGAATGATTGTAGGTTAAAACACAAGTATGAAAACCCTTGTAAGTTTTCATTTTACTTTCACCTAAATGTCCAACAACATTACTGTGATTATTTTGAATAGAGATCGAGGGTTTCGCTGCCGTGCTCTTTCCCCTCGTGAATTCAAGGCTGAGTACGGCATGTACTTATTTTATATTGTTCATAAATGGAATACCTGTTTCAATAAATAAGTAGGTGTATTAAAATGTTTAGTCTTTTCTTTTTCATCTCAAAACGCTTTTCGTTAGTAACCAGTGCATCTCGGACAGGGTTAATTTAAATTAAATACAACGTAGGGTAGGTATTTTTCCTTTTAACGAACACGTACCCCGGCCATGTGTTTCTCCGATTATTATGTTTAATTGGCCCGGGTTGGTTACATTAAAGTAATAAAATGGTATACCATACAATAAATGGTATTATATGGATATATAATAAGCACAAAATAAAAGTATATTTGTCAGTTAATTAGATATATGTAGAGCGTATTTATCGTCAAGAGTTAATTCATTCAGTGTACGGTAGTCTAATTTTTTGGGAATTACCCAAACTAGGAACTACAAATAAGAGGAAATCGTTGAGTGAGAAATTATATTCTCACTCAATGAGGAAATGCAAGGTTCAATAATTATACCTTACTGAAGCAAATATGAGGTTCTATTTATTCCTTGTGAATTTGCGGATAACGAAAGACTGCGGATTTTGCGTTGTTAGTGTCAATCGAATGATTAATTTGGTTTGTTAACGATAAATTGTCATCTTGTAAGTAAATAGAATATGTTTGAAAATTTAACACAATTTTATTCAATCTTTTTCTTCATAATTGAGATCTCCTAAGGTTGGTTTTAAGATAAATTGCTCACCATCAAAGTTATTGTTTCTAAAATTATTTTGTACTTGCTATTATTAATATTTAATAGTTCGTTAAAATTTTGCAAAGGTTCGAATTTTAAGATAGAAAAATTTTGTTTCGGACATTGTAGTTGGTATGATAACTGATGTTAAAAAAAACTTATATATTTTACTATAACATAAGTTCTTTATTTCTTAAATCTATTACATAATTGTAGTTTTGTAGAAACTCAGTTTCAACTTTTGTCCGTCGAATTCGATCTAGAAATTATGTTGTACCTACATTGTACAGGGTACGTCTCTTAAGATTGACACCCCCCTTATCTCACTTATCCTTTGTCGATTTAACTCATTCAAAAAAGGAGTGGATGCGGTTTTTGATGAATTTTTATAATCTGAGCACGGATATTAAAAATCTCGTATGATGATATACAGGGTGGAAAATAAAACATGATTTTTTTAAATGGAACACCCCGTACATTTTTATACTAAAATAATGTTCTTAATTTTCTGAATAAAAAAATATGTAATTGTTATATAATCACTTCACCAGTTCGTGAGATATTACTAAAAACTTATCACATTACGGGTGTCAATAATTATAAAACAAAAAACATATCAAGATACCTCTGGAAACAATGCCATTTATTGAGATAATAAATAAATAATATATAGGTGACAATAACAGTAACGAGTAATAACAATAAACAACATAAGCCAAATAAAAACAAATAAAAGTCGATATTAATACAGTAACACAATAGAGTAACACAATTTTATTTATTTACACGTAACCTAATTAAATATTTTCCACGTAACCACCACCATTCTGAATGCACATTTGGCATCGCTTTATAAAATTGCTTCTCACCCTTTGAAATATATCACCATTTTGGTTTAATTCCTCAATTTTTACACGTATGCAATCTTTTAACTCATTCATATTATTAAAAATCCCAGTTTCGTATATATCTTGTTTTATCGTACCCCAGAGAAAAAAATCCATAGGTGTTAAGTCCGGACTTTTAGCGGGCCAATGTATAACACCGTGCCTTCCTATCCAAATAGGATATTTTCTGTTTAGGTATTCGGTGATGTTCCTTGCAGAGTGTGGTGGTGCTCCATCCTGCTGTCAAATAACAGATCTGTTGTCCACTAAAATATATTATCTAAATAATAATCTAATTAATAATCTAAATTAATATTATCTAAATAATTTTCAACTGGATGTTGAAGAATATCCACATAACGTTGTGCATTTAAGGACCCATTTATAAATACAGGACCTACAATAGCATCCTTGTGGATGCCACACCACACGTTTACAGTTTGGTATTTGTTTTTTTATTTTTTTTTACAATATGTGGATTTTCCGCTGCCCAGTAATGTGCATTTTTTCTGTTAAAAATTCCCGCAGTAGAAAAACTGCTTTCGTCAGTCCAAAAGACATGACTTATAAACTCATCATCTACCTCTATTCTATCAAGTATGTGTCTGCAGAAGGTTAACCTGTCTTGAAGGTTATTGCCGTCTAAATATTGAACGGGCAAAATACTATATGGTTTAAAATTATGGCGATGTAATTAATATTTTTATCACACTTCTTTGTGATATATCCAATTCTATTGCTGCGGCATAGGATGATTTGGATGGATTTTCAGCAAAATATAATAACGCGTTGAGTTCTGTGTCTTCTCCTGTTTTTGTTCTTCGCCTTTCCCTTTTCTTGTCTCTCAGAGATTCGGTATTCCTAAACTTTGCATACATGTTTTTAAAACTATTTTTGGAATAAGGTAGCCTTTCTCGAAATAACCTAACATACTCCCTCCGAGCAAGAGACCTATTCTTGTTGCACTGAATATAAATTTCAAGTAACTCTTTTCGCTCTTCCAATGAATATACCATTTTCAAAATAACTTGCTTCTTTACGAACACTACGTATTTTTTACGCTAATATCTAAGAGAGTGAACTACTATCTCACAAAAAACTGGATGACATCTGTCAACAAATAAACAATGCAAATATGCATTGTTTCCAGAGGTATCTTGATGTTCTTATTTTATAATTGACACCCGTAATGTGATAAGTTTTTAGTAATATCTCACGAACAGGTGGAGTGATTATATAACAATTACACATTTTTGGATTCAGAAAATTATTTTGGAAAGGACATTATTTTGGTCTAAAAATATATATCCATTTAAAAAAATCATGTTTTATTTTCCACCCTGTATATTTTACGAGATTTTTAATATCTTCTCAGATTATAAAAATTCATCAAAAACCGTGTCTACTCCTTTTTTGAATGAGTTAAATCGGCAAAGGATAAGTGAGATAAAGGGGGGTGTCAATCTTAATAGACTTACCCGGTACACTTTATGGGGACTACCAACTTTAAACGGAATATGTGTTAATTCATTTATTATAATTTTTTGGTTAGTTACTCCCAGAATAACAATATTTTCAGGAAATCTTGGATTTAAATTCATTTGCGATTTTTATATAATACAGGTTTTTGAATTTAGAGTTAACAGAGGGTTTAGAAAAAAATATATGTTCAGATCAGGATTGTAAAAAATTCATTCATTGTCTGATTTTGACTTGGCCAGTGTTTGATCTGTTTGATAGTCCAGGGGAATTGGTTGAAAATGGGGAATCGTGAAAATTTTCATTTAGTATTGTTTATTCTTCATTATCAGTATAATCAAGTTGCATTAAGCGTTCAGATCAGGATTGTAAAAAATTCAGTCATTGTCTGATTTTGACTTGGCCAGTGTTTGGTCTGTTTGATAGTCCAGGGGAATCGGTTGAAAATGGGGAATCGTGAAAATTTTCATTTAGTATTGTTTATTCTTCATTATCAGTATAATCAAGTTGCATCGTTTGATTACCAGTATCATCAAATTGATAAAATTGTTCACTATCAGTATAAGTAGCTTGGCTATATTGATTACCAGTATAATCAATATTATATTGTTGGTAATTCTCAAAATTTTCGATAAGCAAATTATCATAGTTAACACGATGAGTTTTTCTTTGTTGCGAGCATCCATTAAAATTTTGGTTACATTGAATCGGTTGAAAATGGGGAATCGTGAAAATTTTCATTTAGTATTGTTTATTCTTCATTATCAGTATAATCAAGTTGCATTAAGCGTTCAGATCAGGATTGTAAAAAATTCAGTCATTGTCTGATTTTGACTTGGCCAGTGTTTGGTCTGTTTGATAGTCCAGGGGAATCGGTTGAAAATGGGGAATCGTGAAAATTTTCATTTAGTATTGTTTATTCTTCATTATCAGTATAATCAAGTTGCATCGTTTGATTACCAGTATCATCAAATTGATCAAATTGTTCACTATCAGTATAAGTAGCTTGGCTATATTGATTACCAGTATAATCAATATTATATTGTTGGTAATTCTCAAAATTTTCGATAAGCAAATTATCATAGTTAACACGATGAGTTTTTCTTTGTTGCGAGCATCCATTAAAATTTTGGTTACATTGAGTAGCTTTTGGCCTTTGTTAATTAAAGTTCTGAAGTTTTTTGGTTTGGATAAAATGTTCTTTGCAAGGACCAAGTAAATTTCTAGGCGGATAGGTAGGATTACATCTTTGTTGCAAATGTTGTGGAATCTATTGAATGTTTTGTGGATAATGTGCCAAATTTGGCTGTAGAAATTTTTTTATTGTATGCGACATTCACTAAATATATTCCGGTACACTTACATAATGTACATAGTATTTGTTGTTATAACGGCTTTTATCTCAGGGGTTGGTAGGTGGGTTTGTGAAATGAATCAAAGCCAATAGTACACGATTCCGTTTACACATGCGGAACCTGTTGCATGCTTGCATACGACTTTACTACTCTACCGGACCACGCGCCACGCGTAGGTTTGCAGGTACCACGCAGTCTGGCACTTTCCCCTCTCCTCTTCGGCACCTTTATTGGCACCATAGGCGGCGTTACATTGTATATTTAGCTTCCTAATTTATGATTAATAATCTTAGTTTGTGAATTTGGCCCTCGAAAGTTTTGACTTTGCAAACAAGAAAGTTATCATTCTCTTGTAACTTTAGTAGTAGTTCCAAGCATATTTTTGGGATTTCCTGCTGAATATTTGTATTAAACGTTTTTGTTTCTATTAAATTGGATTGCCCCGTTTTTTATTCAGGCATCAAAGTCTGTTTCTGTGTGTTGCATGTTCGCAGCATGCATTTTCGCATTGTGCGTTCGATGACGTGAAACAAATGTTAATGCGGTAAATATTGATTCGTTTGGTGATTGATGTATACCATAGGTATATTATATAGCGATGTGATATCACGCTAATCACCAAAATGTGTATTTAACATTTAATTTCACTCCAGATTGCAGGATGTAGTAGTGAGTTTATTCGTTCGGCAGTGGATATAATCCCCCCAGGACAGGCAAAGCGCATGGAGGTTGTACATTACTGGCTGCCAACGCCAATTAACAATACAGATGTACGATACGAAACGATACAGTATGTAGTACATGTTTTTAGAAAATCCAAAAATTTCATAACAACGAAATTTTCATCCAAATCTGCAGCCAGGTCATTAATCCTTAGGATATAATATTTTTGAAATAATTCATATTTCAAATATCATTATACTTTAGTAATGATCCAAGCTCACTATAAGATTGGTATTTCGCTGATTCGAGTCGAGCTTAAGTTCGCACACTCGATGAGGCCTTGGAAGTGTAGTATCTACTATGATAGCGGTACTAAGTTGAAGATCGAGTAAAGCGCGATTATAAATAAGGGCATTTTATGCTTTTAATTAACATTTCTCATAAGATTAACACACTGTAACGAATATTGCACATTATAGCAGCCCGCGCTAGTGATGCTGGAATGTTTATCGCAGATATGCGATTCTTGATTACCGTTAAAAAATTGAGATGATACTGCGAGAAACCGATGGTCCCTAGCACTATAGATTTTCAACAAAGACATAATATTCATTTTCAACAAAGACATAATCCTAGCTATCCACCTAGAAATTTATCTGGTCCTAGCTTTCAACGAACATTTTAACCAAACCAAAAAACTTCACAAAATAGGCCCTATCGGAACTTTAATTAACAAAGGCCAATAGCTACTCAATCTAACCAAAATTTTAATCGATTCTCGTAACAAAACAAAACATCGTGCTAGCTATGATAATTTGCCTAAGGCAAATTCAAATAATTACCAACATGATCAACGATATTGATTACACAGCTCAGCTAATAAATATAGTCAAGTCACTTATACTGATAATGAACAATTTGTTCAATTTGATTATAATACTGGATAGCGCTGGAACCTTGATTATAATGGTAATCAAACGATACGACTTGAATATACTGATAATTAAGAGTAAACAATGTTTAATGAACATTTTCACGATTCCCGACCGATTTTCAAACGTTCCCCCAGACTGTCAAACAGACCAAACATTGGTCAAATCAAATTCAGACAATGAATTTACAAGATTGCAATCCTGATCTTAACATGTACATATATTTTTTAACCCGAACATATATTTTATCTAAACCCTCTGTTAACTCTAAATTCAAAAAACCTTTATTATATAAGCATCGCAAATGAATTCAAAAACAAAGATCTCCCGAAAATATTGTTAATGCGACTATGAAGAACCGGGAACAACGATGAAAAGAAGCCCGGTTACAAGAAGGCGAAAATCAAGATTGCCGGGGACATTAGCTAGATGTTCCAAGATTTACAAGAGAAAATGAAGGATGATCTGCAAAATACCATAGTAAAATTAAACGAATATTAGAGGAAAATGGGAGGAAAATTCTATCAAAGTACAATATGAGCTGAAACAAATAAAACCAGAATTTCTGAAAAATTCTAGGAAAAATGGAAAGCAAATTGGAGCAAAAATTAAAGGAGAATTGTAGTAAATTGAAACACGAGTATAGGAATAAGATTTGGACATATAGAAACTTATTTTTAAAAGAAACTAGTGTAAATGAAAGAACTTTTTTAACATGTAGTTGAAGAAACTATTGTGATGAATTAATTCACCCGAATTTGACTAATGACGATGATAAAGGATCCATTGACAATACTCATAATAATGAAAATAATGGAGAAACGGCAATGAAAAAAGATCAGTGGCGAGTATACCACATATCAAATTTGGTAAGTACATGAAAAGTTCCAGAATTCGCATGAAATAACCACAGTTCGATGGAAATATATCTTGTGTCAGCTATCTCCATCTGATCAAAGCAGCTGGACCAACAACGGGACGAATAATGAGAAAGCTACCGCCTTGACTTGAAAACACTCCCAGATGAAGACAGCTGCCAGAAATCTAACGAAGCGCTGAAAGAATTTGAAGCAGATATAGCTGGATTGATTCGCCTCGTCTATCCAGTGTCTCCAGAGAAAGGCAAGGGCCGTTTGGCAGTGCTGCCATTTTTGGATGGGGTTAGGTACCACGAGACAACGCGGGCACCATGAGACAAGGAAGTTGAGGTAGCAAACAGATTTCCAGAGGCTAAGATCGAGTCGCCAACTTGAAGAAAAACAAGAACATGTCAGTCCGCAGGATCACTATTATGGTTAATTACTGACAACCTCAGGAGATACAGACAAACAAAAAAATTACCTGA
Source organism: Tetropium fuscum (assembly GCA_964058915.1). Lineage (NCBI taxonomy): Eukaryota > Metazoa > Arthropoda > Insecta > Coleoptera > Cerambycidae > Tetropium > Tetropium fuscum. The sequence goes on along the minus strand of CAXKVY010000473.1, from coordinate 10,455 downwards.
ATTTGAAGCTCATGATAGAAGGGAAGAACCGAATTGCGACATAGGAAGAAGTTGCACGAGATTAACCAGCTGTAAATTCGCACTAGGCGCAGTGGGACTTCATCATTGTCATTGATGGACTACAGAAACATGTTCTGGAGAGTCAATAAGGTAGGGAAGAAATAAGACACTTCTGAATTCCAGAAATAGGGTCACCTAAGTCAGGTCCACAATGCAAAACCGGGGCACCTTGGAGTAACAATATAGAAAATATAGACCATACCATTGATGCTGTAACGTATTTTTAACTTCGACACATATTAGTATATAATACGTTATTCTTATGAAAATAATAGAAAAAGCTTTTTCGAATGAATGGTGTCTACTCTATACTTTGTACCTATACCCCCTACCTAAAAACAAGTATTTTTTAGGTAAGTAAAAAGTATAATTTAACTGAAATACTCAAATGGAAAATTCAGTGCAATGTTAGCTTCCCAGATAAAACTTTGGATAAAATACTTGCATTATAATAAGTATAATCGGGAAATACTATATTACGTAATTTTGCAATTCTTACATCATATTAAAATATTTACTGGGTGTCCAAAAGTATTGTTAAGACACGATATACCCAGTTATTCCAGCGATATACCAGTTATTCACGACTAAACATAGAAATCCTGTATGTTACTTCTGATGATGTTGGGATGTCAGTGAAGTGACTGTGTCGTCTGTACGGCACTACAAAAAATAACAATATCATGTAAATTGAAGAAGAAATTGCACAATTTCTACAAGCTCAAAATTGTTCCAATTTATCAATGAACGTTATGCTGAAGAGCATATAATATGGAACTGGAAACGTATCAGCGGAAACCACACCTCTAGAGATACCCCAAGCCGAGTTCGACACTACCACACTTTTCTTTCTAAAAACGACAACCCACCGAACTTATCGGAGGCTTGCAAAATTGCAAAATCGAGGATTTTTGGGCTTAAAGTTTACCAAGGATGACAGGAAACCCAAAATGAGGAACAGTATAGCCAGCGAATTTGAAAAAAAACTAAGAGAAGTCAATTTGCAGTCCGTCCACCGCTTGCTGAGATACGTTCTAACAAAATTGTGCCTGATCGAGGAACAATATTTTATGCCAAATCTTTTAGAGCATACATTGTTACTTAATTCTTAATAAGATATTTGAAAACCGCAACAAGTAATAATAATAATAATAAATAGGCATGTTACAAAAATGTAAGTTTACCTAATATTACTGGAGATGGTGGCGATAGATTCAACTACTAAAACATTGGTACTAAGTATAAGTATTTTTATTAATTCCCCTTCAAGATCAAACCAATGCAGTTTTCCTCGTTCTTGAACTGAATGGTGTATACTCGTATTGTATTGGTTCGGGAATTTTTGTCTCCATATCAATACGTGAACGTGATGAAAGAAGACACCAGGGATTGTGCATCATAATGGGTGATTAATTTAGAGGTACTATTTTGAAAAATAAAAAAAATGTATCGGGTAATCTTTATTCCCATACAAAACAACCATTCCTTTTTATTTATTTTTTAAATATTAATTCTGTCAAATGCTGGCCGTACCTGCTGTTAACATGGTCTATTCTGAGGTTCCAATTTTCGATGACTCGTTCGAGCATTTCGAGTGGTATTAGGCCACTGACGCGTGTAATGTTGGCTTCCAATTCTTCAATCGTAGCCGGCCTATCAATGTAGACTTTATACTTCGCGTAGCCCCAAAGCAAAAAGTCTGAAAGTGTGATATCACATGATCTAGATGGTCTTATTGGAACCAAATATCATTTAGATCGGCTTAAATTTCAGGCAGCAACTAGTTCGTTATCATGTCGCCATAATAGGCGCCATGATCATTTAGGTACGTTGTGGCCGGCCTCATTTCTGAAAATATCTGGACAGATTATTCCACCAGCCCATAAACCAGACGAAACCGCCGCGCCGTTTGTTGTGGATGTAATGCTCTTGCATCTCTTCGGGTTGCTCTTCAGCCCAAATACGGCAATTTTGCCTATTGGCGTAGTCATTGGCCAGAAATGGGCCTTGTCACCGTACAAATTTTTTGTCGGAAACAGTGGATCTTCTTTAAGCTTTTTAAGAGCCCAGAGATTGAAAAGGCGACGATTCGGATGATCGGCCGGCTTCAATTCTGGCACGAGTTGAATATTGTAGACTTTTAAACCGAGATCCGAGCGTAAAATCCGCCAAGTTGTTGCATACGACAAGCCAAGCTTTTAAGATTTTTAATTGGTTTTAAGATAATTGGTTTTCAAATTTTTTATTGATATAGCGAATTGTGCGTTCGGTAGGTCAGTTATGTGGACCATAAGTTGCTCTAAGCGCACGAAACACATTCCTCGTCGATCGCTGATTTTCATATACAGCACTGTGAAAAATGACCTAACTGACTTACTCATTTGAAAAGAAAACATTTGTGAGAACTGCTTTTCTATTTGCTGTAAATTAAAAAAAAAATAGCGTAAGAAAGAGTGCTAATTGGCATAAGTAAAATCATTCCTGTAAAATAACACACTTGCTGCCACTGGACAGTGTATTTATCACTAATCAAAAAATTAATTAATACCATGTGCAAGTGATTTTAGATAGTTACTATTAAAGTACGAGTTGTCGTAACTTTGGGCTTTTGAATCAACTGCTCTGTTAATTTATTCAAGCATCTTCTTCTCTCAGCCAACTAACAGAGCTAGTTGCCACAGTTTACCCAGAACGTTTCGTTCGATATTACAAGCTTCGGCTTTTCTCGGTCGGCTACGGCTAAACCATCTCTACTGCCATGCTTCTCATCTCATTTTGTAATTTTTATATTGCGTCGTGAGTCGTGAGGGAAAGTCAGTGGTGTTTTGTGGTTATATAAGTTGTGTTTATTGTATTTTGTTTGGCGGGGATTGCTATATAGCGAAATAGACTGACTGGATGAATGGACCAATGACTGATCAGATCTTTGTTCTATATTTTATATTCGAGTGTTCAATTTTGAGTATATAGGTTCAATTTTACATTACTTAAATATACTTCCAGTATAAGTATAACAATTAGATCATTTTTATTTTCATAATTATTATATTCTTTAGTTTTGTATATACTTTTGTATTGTTTTTATGTTTTGATATTTATTTTATATATAATATATTAGAATAATATAATACATCCTAGCTTTTCTGAGCCAATAAGTAACACCTATAGCATATAGTTTCATTTCTACATTCATCATGCTTTTAGTATAAGCAAAGTTTACGTAAACTTTGGTATAAGTATGACATTGTCATTGGCCATTTTACTATATTTATAATTTTATTATATTTAGTTTGCTATTCCTGCAATATAAGTACCTTTTGTATGGTAACAAAAATATAATATTTATAAATCTTGTTTCTTTCATTCAACAGTAAACAATTAATTATTCAGTTAAAGTAATTAAGATAAGTCATTAGTTGCTATAACTGAAGTATGCATTTGAAAGATTTCTGAAATCATTTGTAACTACTGGTGAAGTTCATTTGCAGCAACTCCGGTGATAGTTCATTTAATTAGAAGAGTCAGTAAATATTACTGATGTGGAATGTCACCATCAAAATTTATCATTTTGCAGGAACTAACTAAGGTGTTAGTGTTAACTACCACATTCCATTTGCCACAAAGAAAGTCAAGTATTTAGATATTAGAGCAGTTGTGATAAATACCCACTTTCAGCAAACCAAATGTAGTTATCAGAAAGCAACGTTGTAGTTGTCCCCTATGTTAATGAGATTTTCATTTATTACAAATGAGTTTTCAGTTACCACAATTGTTTTTTTTCCTCAGTGAGCTGAATAATTTGGAGACGCTGTACCGGGCTCAGTATTTCCATGATGAAATGTCAAACAATACTGAACAAAAATATCGTGACAGTTTGACACGACGCACAGTGGTTCAAATCGCCAATCCAGATGGAAAAAAATTATTCAAAAACAAAATGCGTTTTTGGTTGACGTTTTTGGTTGAAATATTGCATTTAAAATATACATTGCGTTATACATACTCATATTAAACTGAAAAAATTACATACGATTTGCAACATGAATTACAAGAAAAACTGCACAAAATTAGTCAAAATAAATATTACGTAGAATAAAATAGCCCAAGAGCATGCATGTTACATACAGGGTGTTTTCTAAGGTGTGCTTTCCTTTTAGCTAAAGATAGAAGCTAGATAGAAGTTTTTAACAAGTTATAGGTAAAACAAAATGGATTTTTGGTGGAAAATGCAAGCAAGAAAAACCACTAGATATACAGGGTGCCACATCAATTAAATATGTAGGTATAATAAAAAATTTAATTATAATACAGGTAGACAAAATAAATGTTAAGTAGGATAACGTAGGTTAAGTGTATGTAGGTTACATACAGGGTGTATGTAATAGGTTAAATTTATTAATCCTTGGCACTTCTTGGCAAATAATATTACCAGTATCAACGAGAAGAGATAGGTTTCTATCATTTAAGCATAACATTAAAGCGAATAAATGAGAATATGCAAACAAATAATTTAACTAACTCTTGAAATTGTGAAAAATCGCTGCTCGTAATGGTTATATTAAATAAATTTGAACTATTTGGGATATGTAGAGAGATATAATAGTGGATAAAACTATAACGTACCTTTAGATAAATTATCCAAACTACTAAAACTGCATATAGTTAACAATAATTACTACGAGTATATTATAAAATGTCTGACATGTGTCAGGAACTTTATACGTTTGTCAAAACTGTTGTCGCAACAAGCCATTTGTTTAGCATGAGTACCCTTGATAAATACATAGGTAAAACATGTTTCACTTTCAACAACAAAAGGCAGTATTATGTTGTATGAAATGACATATCCAAAATTTGAATTGGTGGATAATAATATTTCACTTTTTTCCATGTAGATTAGCGATTTGACCCACTGTCCGACGCACGCTTTATCTGTCGTAAAATCCCCACTATTGTTTATGTACTATTGACATATTATGACATTATTATGTACTATAGTGTATTCACAACCAAGAGTCATCAGCTGGCAATGATGCATTTTCCGATGAGAGTCAATGTTACATTCAATGTTAATTATATATATTACCAATAAATCAAAGCTAATAAACACAGCTTTGATTAATTGGTATTTATTGGTATTTATCTACACTCCCCGGCACAAAATTCCGTCACCCTAAAATTTTGCCCAATTTTGATGTTTTATAACTTTTTTTATTTTTCATCTGATTTTCATAAATTTTTTACCAGTCTGTAGATCAGTTCATTGTGTGTCTTTTTAATTATTGTATTAAGTCATATTTTTCGTCCAGGCAATATTATACAGGGGTAAATCAAAGTGTTGTTTTTTGTCGTAAACTCAAAACACCCTGTGGAAAAATTGAGGCGAATAATTTTGTTTACAAACTGTTTGCTGCCATCTTAGACGTATTGTAAACATTTTGTTTTTTGATTCATCCCATTATCTCATTTCTTCTGCGAGCAGCAAAATTTTAAATGAAACGCTGATTTCAAGCTTATTTTTATTAATAAAAACATCCACTAGGTATATCACAAAATTAATTAACAAAGACAAATTTTAATAACGTGTATGTCCTCCTCTCGCAGCAATGACAGCTTGCATTCTTCGTGGCATCGAATTAATAAGATTACTTATTCTGTCTTGAGGAATAGCCTGATATTCTTCTGTCAGCGCCAGCCGTAAGTCTTGCAAGGTTAGTGGTTGCACAGGACGGCGACGGAGTGCTCTTTTAAGAACATCCCAAAGATGTTCGATTGGGTTGAGATCCGGGCTACATGCGGGCCAGTCCAATCTTGGAAGTCCAACCTCATCCAGATATTCGCTCACTACCCGTGCAACGTGAGGTCTAGCATTATCATGCATTAATGTAAATTGGTTCCCAATGAAAGGAGCAAATGGAACAACAATTTCTTGGAGGATTTCCTCAATGTAACGGTGGGCGGTTAGTGCTCCATTTTCAACAAATACAAGGTCAGTACGTACATCGGTAGAAATACTCGCCCAAACCATGACTGAACCACCGTAATATTGCAGTCGCTCAGATATGGTGCAGTCTGCATATCTTTCATTTCTACGTCTGTATACCCGTTCACGACCATCCGGCGACCTTAAACAAACCCTGGATTCATCTGTGAATAGTACGTTTCCCCACTGTTCTACAGTCCAGTCAGCATGCGCTCTTGCAAATCTCAGTCGGTGTTGTCGATGCCGAGGAAGCAATTTTGGACATACTGCTGGCCTTCGTGAATGCAATCCTGCTTCTAACAATCTTCTACGTATCGTTCTTTCACTTACACTTACTCGACGTACCATTTGCAAGTCATTTTTTAGATACACAGCAGTAGCTCTTCGATCTCTTAAAGAACTCATAATGACAAAGTGATCATCAGCTTGAGTGGTCATTCTCCTTCTGCCAGAGCCTTGCCGCCTAATAAAGTTTCCCGTCTGTAGATACCTATTCCAAACATCACAAACTGTAGACCGCGCAATTCCCAGAGTACGGGAGACATAACTCTTATTGCGGCCATCCTCTATTAAGGCAACAATTCTACCTACGTCTGCTGTAGTTACCATGATGACAACACACTAAATTAACTGTACTGTCAAATATTCTGTCACAATAACCGCGTATTTAGCCAACGTCGATGTTTTTTAATTAAAAATGATAAAATTAACAGCGTTTCATTTAAAGAAATGAGATAATGGGATGAATCAAAAAACAAAATGTTTACAATACGTCTAAGATGGCAGCAAATTATTCGCCTCAATTTTTCCACAGGGTGTTTTGAGTTTACGACAAAAAACAACACTTTGATTTACCCCTGTATAATATCGCCTGGACGAAAAATATGACTTATTACAATAATTAAAAAGACACACAATGAACTGATCTACAGACTGGTAAAAAATTTATGAAAATCAGATGAAAAATAAAAAAGTTATAAAACATCAAAATTGGGCAAAATTTTAGGGTGACGGAATTTTGTGCCGGGGAGTGTATATTCTAGATTCGTTAGGATCCTGGCAATATTGCTGATCACGTGCATGCCTTGTAACCAAGAGTGAACTCTTGGTTGTGAATACACTTTAGATTTCAAATCCGTGTGATATAAATGAGAAGTCAAAGTATGAAATAGAACTTACTCCGGAAAGAAATGCAAGAAAAACTGACTACCTAATAGCTTTTAATACTATTCATCACGACGAATTGAAAATGTTTATATGACATTTTCAATTCGTCTTAATTTTTGTTGTAGTATTTTTTAATATGTAGATAATATTGTTGCTTTATATATGTCTTATAGCCTTATATTTTATTGTACGAAAAGCGGATTTCGGCGTGCCAGCATTACCAAAATTTAAGACAAATGCCGCGCGCTGCCCAGCAGTTCCCAGAAAGGCCTGCCGTAAACTCAGTCAGTTCAGCTGATTTTACGAGGTGCGATAAGCATCCACAGGCGCCATTCTCCGACACCGGTAGGCTGTTGGAAATCACTGTTTCACGTATTATCTCAACATCTCACGCCGATAAATCCTCCTGCTGTTCTCCAGATAGACTCGATTTTTTCCGAAAAAATACTCTTTTAGTACTTAATTAGTACCTACCGTCATAGAAGCTCGCATTCCATCGACTACTGAAATTGGGTTCCTAAATTGACAAGTGTTTGCAAACAGACAAAGGAACAGCATTTTTACTAGTAATAACTAGTAGCAAGTAGGAATATCTTTTAAAATATCCCAAGCCGGTATAACAATAATTGTAATATATAGTGCAGGCATTTATTTAGCACTGATGTCATTTCTACAGTGCATGCCGTGGTGAGTAAAATGTCGGTTAAAAGTCGAAGATAAGTACTAAGTACAACTCTTTACCTAACTGTGAGATAAACTTCCACATATACTTGTTGAAACTATCACGAAAACCGGATAATATAACTTCGAGAGAATATATTAAAATTATTTTCTCGGAGATGGTATTTATTTATTAACTAATTTTAATTATCTCATCGAATCCATCTATTTCTTGCCTCTTGAATAGCATCAAAAGTTTAACTATCCTCAGTATCGAATATCAACATAAAATAAATACTGATAGTTTAATATTGGGACTTTTCGAACCTTACAACGCAAAAAGTGCATGTGAAAATTCCAGCGCATTTAGGAATCTTTCTTAGTGTTTTAATAGCATGCGTAACTATATTTAGAAATGCTTTGCGTAATTCTATTGGCTTATTGTGAAAATTTCTTGATATCATTACTTTCAGTGAACCACAAAGTTGATTAAAATATTCAGAGCTGTTGGCAGCATCTGCTACTCTTCAAGCTTGGAAGTGCAGCCCACCATTCTAGAAAATGTCTCACTGGATATAATTGGAGAATAACGAGGCGTCAGAGCTAGTCAGGACTGGCATAAACAGTTCGTAAAGCAGTTGGAAAAAAGTGCTCCGTTTTATGGGCATATCGGTTTTATTGTCGATGTGAAATTGATTTCTGTACGTTTGCAACCAGTAAATAATAGCAAATAACGTCGCCATGACAGGGAAATAATGCCCGTAATGCCTCGGCGGGTGACCGCAAGTCCTCATGCGCCTGTTCTTGATTAGATATGGTAATGTAGTGCCCGGCGAGAATGATAAACTTGACATGCCGCATAATGCTGCTGCTTTGTCACAAACAAACCGCGATTACGGCCACAGTAATTTATAAATGTATGACACACGAATATGGGCTGCTTTTGTTCTTATTTTATCGCTTTGGTTTCAGCGCTGCCGATGTTGTGTCGCTCTTCCCTTATTGGATAATTTAATTGGATCCCCGAGATACGGCCGTTCATGGTAGCATTAGGAATTTTAATTAGATCGAATTAGGTTCCCCAACTAGTCCCTAATTAATAATAATTATAAAGACACGGCACAAATCTATTGTTTATTATCCTTACGTCTCAATTATGCAGGTAAAACTGTCGACTGGGTCGACATTCCTACACAAAATATTTTCATATCCAGTCATCGTACTACACATTTCCAGTGCAATATCAAATTTCGATGACGATGTGTTTCTTTGGAGAATACCGAGGAAGGCGATTGGAATGCAAAAGTTACATACATATTACTGTAGAAAAGGAAACGGTGTCAAAGGTGTTGTAATAACATGCACAATTTTCAAGTGATTTCTACGTAATTCGAGCTCAAATGAGAGCAAGTGTTGCTTGCGTCACACTACACTGCAAACAAAAATGAAACAATTTATTATAATACGCTGGGTGTTTTTTTAAAGAATGCTTAGTACGTGTTTACCTTAATTCGTCAATATTTATTCAATGGAATTAGCTCAGTCAATGTTCCAAAGGGGGGTATAGATGGAAATGGAAGGATCACAATTTTTGATTTTGGGACTTGTTTGGGTTAGTTAGGAGGTAAACATACGAAAAGAGGCCACTCCTAGGGGGTGAAGGGTTTGCAGGGGCGTACGTAGAAGGTAGAGGGGTTTTTGCTCCTATCTCGGAAACTTTATGGTCTAGCGAAAATGTATGCATGTACATATATATATATATATATATATATATATATATATATATATATATATATATATATATATATATATATATATATATATATATATATATATATATATATATATATATATATATATTCGAGAAAAAAAAATTATAATAACGACATTACACTGTCAGAGAAACAACGGCCAATATCTCGAAAACTGTCATAGTTAGAGCAAAATTACAAGAGATCAGAATTGTTACTAAGGGGCCGAAATATGTATCAGATAATGTCAGTGGCGTACGAAAAAAAAGTTCCATTATGCAGAATATCCGAAGTACCCGAAAAAAGTAACATCCACTATAGTATTTTCGACAGGAACAATACAACATGTTGATCCTATGCAGGTTAAGATATGTGTAAAATATTTAGTGAATATATCATTCCGTTCAGAAAATATTACACATTAATGTAAAAAAAAATGAAACTTTAACACCTTGTATCTTCCTTAGGAAGCTAGATCGGCCTTATATTTATAGGCACTTTTCTTTTTAAAAACGTGCGTTCTATCCCCTGTTAAAGTTTGTCTACAAAAAACTGACTCACCCTATATATATATATATATATATATATATATATATATATATATATATATATATATATATATATATATATATATATATATATATATATATATATATATATATATATATATATATATATAATTTGGTAAATTTTATAGGAGGGCCATTTGAAAGATTTGGTTTATTGTGGTTTGAACAATCTGCAAATTTAACTAATTAGGATATCGTATGAACTTATTAAAGAAATATAACTTATAACTTATTATAAGAAATTATTATTATTAGTTGCTTAATC